>CAJNJA010016318.1:0-11401 GCA_905231915.1 Symbiodinium necroappetens | reverse complement strand
AACAACAACTTAAATCGTTTCTTATAATCTTCATAATGATAATAATCCTCTAGTTCATCTAAAACAGCACTCAATCTAGCATTATACATTCTAATGTTTTTTCGTTCAAGTAACCAATCCTTTCTACTTTGTTCATTTTCTCTCTTAGGATATAAACAATTCATAATTAATATAAGTTATATTTTAATTGATTTTCTTTGTAATTTTTATTTTCAAATCATTAAGTTCAAGTTCTAACCGTTCTATTTCCTTTTTGATTGTTTCAATTTCGTTTTTGTTTTCTTCTATTCTTTGTTCGCACTCCTCGGGGGTTACAGTATGAGTTCCCCATCCAGTATCACATATTTCAACGCTTCCTGTTTGACTATCTGGTTTGAATATACCGGTTTCATCGGGTGACACATGCCTACCTCCAATTTTAATATTATGCCTGTCTTCAATGATGTTAGTCGTTATTACATTGTTTTCTTTTATTGTTTTTGTTTCCTTATGGTATGACTGCCTTTTACATCTACAAGGGATACAAGATACACCCGAAGCATTGATGAAAAGACCCTTCTTTTTACCACTGTCATCGCTTTTATCGCTCATTTATACTACTTAGATTTCTTTTTATTCTTCAAATATATAACGACTGCCTTAACCAATTCCAAAAGGTTATGGCAACATCTACGATATTTAGGAGGGGCGATTATTTGTTCAATGGTTTCTATTTCATTGATTACTTCAACACATTCAGCATATGTTATTTTACTTTCTTCCATATACTTTTATTGATAAAATATATCTATTTATTATTAATAATGATTACGCCTATAGTCAAACCAGTAAATGTAAAAGAATATGAATTCAAACAATCTAAATACGATGTAGCACCTAGATTACCATTTAGTCAAATAATAACCGGCCCTAGTGGTTCAGGAAAAGGAATTCTACTTCAGTCAATGATATTGGACATATATAGGGATGTTTTTGAGCGCATCTATATTTGGAGCCCTTCAATCTCAGTTGATAGTAATTGGGCACCAGTTAAAAAATACATTCAAGATAATTTAAAGGTGGATTTAGAAAAGGAAAAATGCTTCTTTGATGAATACATTCCAGAAGAACTAGAAAGAGTGATAAAGCAACAGCATAAGGTAATAGAATACCAGAAGAAGAACGACCATAAGAAATTATTTTCAATCTTAGTCATTGTAGATGATTTCGCAGACAGCAAGGCATTTTCAAGAAATTCACCTTTGTTAAATCAGTTGTATGTTAGAGGAAGACACAACGCAATCAATATTATCACGGCAACGCAGAAATTCAATGCCCTAAGTCCCATCATTCGTGTTAATAGTCGTCAATTGTTTTTCTTCAGGTTAAGAAACTATAAAGAAATAGAAACAATGGTGGAAGAATTAAGCGCCGTATTGATTAAAAAGTCATCCGTGGCAGACACTAAAAACTTAGCAGAAGCAAAGAAACTAATGTTAGAAGTGTATAATTTAGCAACGGAAGAACCATACAGTTTTTTATTTATTAATTTAATGAAGGGTGATGTGAATGAAATGTTTTATAAACGATTTGATGCGAAATTAGTCATTGATTAATAATGTTATAATCAATAATATTATTAATCAAAACAAACTAGGATTACAACAATGAAGATGAGTAAAACCAAAGCAAGGACATAAACGCTTCTTCTTTTTCAATGCTTCTACTTTCTTTTCTTCTTCATCTAATTTTTGTAACAAATCTTTCATTGCTTTAAAAAGTATATCAGTTTCGGATATTTCCTTACTTTTTTGTTTTATTAACGCCATACACACTTTATATTCATTCTCAAAATCACTCATATATATTAATATACATATTTATTTTCCTTCACCTTTCCCTTTCCCCTTCAATTTAGTTATTTCTCCTTTCATTGTTGTCATTTCTTTTTTCATTGATTTAACCAATTCAACTAGTTCATCTTTTTCTGTCATTAATTCTTTCACTGCCCCCCATAATACAACTGTCATTTTATTATACGCTAGTAGTTTCATATTGTCTTCGTTATGATATATTATATTATCCCATTCTTTCGGTATTTTAGCATCTTTTACATCATCCGCTATAAATCCTAAATTACTTTTCTTTTCTTCGTCGTTAATAAAATTGTATGTTTTTGGTTGTATGTATTTAACTACTTTATAACAATCTTTATTATTGACTTCTTTTATATTTTCTTTGAATTTAACATCCGATGTTTCTATTAAAGCGCTACATGTGACCGTGCTCGTAAATGTTGCTGTGCTTGTTCCTGTTAAAAATCCATATATATCTACACCTATGTTTGAAACACCTAACCTATTAGTATTATTAATAGAAAACAATATATCTCCATCTGTATCTGGATTATCAAACTTAACTACTTCGCTTGTTGATACTGTGCTGTGTGTAATATCTAAGTTACCTAATAAATTCACTTTACCATCATCTATTTGTAATTCTGGCGTTGTTCCAACTGTTCCAACTCTAAGTATAATACCTCTATCTGTGTCTCCGTTCCATATTAATAAATCATAATCAGTTCCGTTTAAGACTTCATGTATTGCTGTTGAATGTTCAAACAATAGTTGTCCTTTTAAGAAAAAATCTTGGTCGCATGTTAGATCTCCTTCAGTTCTAATATTACCTATTGAATAAAAAGTTTGATTATTTGTAACTGCCCTGTTTAATACAATCCCGTTCGTGTCGTGTAGTTGAAGCGCTATGGATGAAGTTGTAGGGTCGTCAGTTCGTGAAGTTTGAAGACTGAAATTAATTTCTTTTTCACCAATAACATTCAATGAATTATTAGCGTCTGCTCTCTGAAAGACACGACTTTTTGTATTTATTAGTTGCTCTCCCAATAACTCTAATCCGTTTTCTACTCTTGCTTCGTTAAAATTACTTATACCACCCACTGTTAAAAAATACGATGAGTTATATTGTCGTCCTATACCCACTTCCGCGTCGCTCGTGCTTCCTATTCTTAATCTATAATCTCCACCTGTATCGTGTAAAATCATCTCTGTTCCATTTGCTGGATTGCTCGGGTTCATACATCTTAAATTTCTATTTCTAAACTCCCATACACCCTGTGTATCTCTTATTCGTAAATTGTAATTAGCATCACCCGAGTTTCTAAAAATGTCCATACCTGATACTGGGACTTGTATATCTCCTGTTGAATTTGTTAAATTAACATTGCCTATAACTGTTAAATCTCCTCCTGTTCTTACATTGTTAAAATTAGAAGTTCCACCAACATTTAAGAAGTAATTTATATTCGGATTGACACCGATACCTACGCGTGCTGTTGATGCTGTTCCTAATCTTACTTGACCCGCACCGAAACTTTGTATTTCCATAAGTGCTTCTAAATTTTCATTTGACCCATTCCTACATGTTAATGTTCTGTTTCTAAATTCCCACATTGCTTGAAAATCTCGTATTCTTACATTATATGAAGAATTACCGCTGGGTCTATACAAATCCGCACCAACAGTAGGTAATATAACATTACTAAATTCAATGTTTCCTGCCATATTTAATTTCAAACTACTTACGGCATCATCACTTGTAGCATTACAATTTATTTTATTACCTTTTAATGTTATATAATTTGATTGGTTTTTAAAAGTTGTTACATCTCTATCTGTTTCTGCTCCAAATGAATTACTAATTAAAACTCCGTTTAATGGTTCTACATTAAATGTTTCATTTTTTAAAGTAAGTCCTTGATGTATTATTGTTGGTCTGCTACAATCTATAATAGGGAAGAAACTTATATTATCTTGAAATCTGCTTTTATCTTCTTTATATGATAAAAACGCATCTACTTCCGTTTGACTATACACTGCTAGATTATCTATTAAGTTATCTGTTTCTGTTTTTGTGTATATATTGTTATTGATATATGTTTGGGTATAAAAACCACTATCAATAATTGTTGAAGTATAATAGTTTCCTAATGTTGTATCTATTTGTGATGATGTGTAATAATTACCTAATGTGGTATCAATCTGATTTTTCGTGTAATGATTTGTAGTAAGCGTTGTTGGTGATACAAAGTTTGTATTTAATTGAGATGTAGTTTGATAATTGTTTGTTAAGTCAGTATTTATAGCATTTATATTATTGAAATTTTGAATTTGTTTTCCATCAAGAATACCAATATCTGTTAAAGTTGAATTTATTGTCAGTTCGTGTCCTTCAAGTGAAGCAATATGACTGTTTAACGTGTTGTTATATGCTAAGTCTTTACTTCGTAAAGTTGCCACTTCAGTATCAAAATCTGTTTGTGAAACACCACCACTGTTTGAATTGACATAACTTATTGTAGCGTATAAATCGCTTAAATTCGTTCCATTTACTATAACTTCGTTTGCTGTTAGGGTATTAGTATTATTCAGTGTCAAAGGCATTATTAAATTAATTTAGATAATTAATTTAGCGATGTTTAATTATTTTAGTCATAGACTTTCAGACCGAGGTCTTTTATCTCTAATATTTGTTCTGACAGTAATGTTATATACATTTGGTCAGGCATTTCAGTAGCAGGAATTGAAGCACCAGCGGGTTTTATGCGAATTAACATTTGTTGCCCAGCGCGTGTGTTAATTCCAGTATATGAACTATCCACAACACGCTCGAAATTAAAACCGAAAATGAACTGACGGTCTCTATATTGTATGAAATCTACAGAAAGACTATGCTGATGAAACATTGGAAGGTTTAATGCTTTTCTTAAGTGATAAAAACATTGCGTAATTGAGTTACAAGGATACTCAGGGAACAATTGAGAACCGAGTTGAATTTGAAATTCTAAGTCTTTATTTACATCATAAATACCTTCTTCCTGCTCGTTGTGATTTTGATGCGGATGATAAAAGCGACAGAATTCTTTATCAACATATTCATAACCTAATGAAGGGTCACCGGATTTATAGAAGGTGATAAAGGAAGCGACAAGTTTAGAAACAGAACGAATAACAGGAACGCTAATATCAGTTGAACCTTTAACGCTCTGCGATTGGGTAATATAAGTCGTATAAGTGATGGGAAGACCTTTTCCTTCTAAAAGATGCTTGACGTATTCATTGTTTAAATCATTTGATAAGGTAGAAACATCACAGGCACAAAAGACATTGTTCAGTTCAAATTGAGTGCTTGTATTAGAAGCATTACCCGCAGGTAAAGCAACATCAGCAGTAAATTTTTCACGAAGATTTATAGCAATTCCACCATCTGCTTCATCATAGTCATCAGGGTTAATAACGCAGTCGGTCGTAGCATTTACTAATTCAAGTTCAATTGTTAAGTTTCCCATGTATTTTAGCGGAAGATACTTAAATTGAGAAAATAGACCCGCTAATGGTTTAAAACCGACTGTCATTTGCTCCTTAAATCCGGGACATGTAGTGCTATTAACATCATAATCTAAACGAGTTCCAACTTCATTATTCAAACTTTTCACCTCGTCATCATATCTATATCCGAAACTTTCATTTGCTTCGTCTTTTCGCGCTCCTTGTGACATCATTTTAGAAAACATATGATGAACACGGTTGTAATTATCAAAGTCTTCAACAACTTGATTACCGGCAATTATTCTCATTCGTCTGAAAAAAGAATAAGCAGGTGATAATGGACGAAGTTTTCTGTTTAATGTTGTGTCTAGGTTTTGAACATTAAAGAAGATACGAACACTTTGAGGGTCTAACCAAGTATTATCTTCACCATTTAATGAAATTTTTATGACACGGTTTCCTGACTGCGGGCGATAGACGTTGCTACCACTAGGATAAAATCGGACACTGCGTTTCTGAGTAATGTAAGAACTACCTTTATTCAATTTAAAGGAGAGGTTGTCAATGAGAATATCTTCTGGTGCGAAAGTTTCCATAATATATAATCAAAAGTAGAAATTATTTTTATACTTAATCAAATAAATTAAACTTAAACTTAATATTTTCTTTCTTAGAATCGTTATGCTTTGTTTTAATTTGATTTACTGTGTTGCTCCCTTCATTATCTACTATTTTACGTATCTCTTCATAAGCATTCGGTTTAAACTTTTTGTCTTTCGGTTTGTTCTCCATTTTTTCATAAGTTGTTGCTTTTGGATGAAACATTATTAATATTGTTTATATTTTAATCAAACTGTTAAATAAAATCAATACACTGATTTAATCAAATTGTTCCATAAACTCTTCTCTTGTTATAGGTTCGTTTCCTGCTTTATTCTTTACATTTGCTATATCTTCGTAAGAATGGTTAAACAATGGATTTAACGACCCTTTAGGACTAGTTATACTACCGCCGTCAAACATACTCACTACATCATTAGACCCTCTTATTCTTAGATTAGTCCCCGTGTCTTCGGTTCGCTGACTTGAAATAAAAGGAGAGCCATAACTGCGACTTCTAAAGATATTACCATAATCATTATTTATTTGCTGACCTACTGCTGAACCTAAACTATGACTGATTATGTCGGTAATTCCTGTAAGTTTTTTACCATCAACTTCTATAGTTCCATCTTTATCTTTATATCTTTTCGTGCTTCTTGTTTGAAACAAAGGCAGTTTCAAATCATCATATACATCCCTTCCACTTTTAGTCCCCGCTATGTATAATATACTACCATTTTGATAAATTCCTTCGGGATTTTCGTATGCTAGTTTCAATCCTTGTGTATCAGTTAAGAAGGTCTCTTTTCCTGCTAATTCTTCTCTAACACCATCAACAACTTTATTTTTACTGTTAGGTGCTTCGTATGGTTCTTCTTCATCTTTCCGTTTATGTTTGTACATTTATTACTTATTTTAGAAATAATATTTCTAAAATAAGTAATAAATCTAGAACGCTTCGTCGTTATACATTATTAAAATAGATTATAAAATATTAATTTATCATTTAATTATAATGCTTAAGTTTAAGAAAGTATATATTGATAGTTACTATAGGGTAAGTGGCACTTCGTGCGATTTCACGGTTGATTTACCTGAAACAGTTCAACTAGAAGATAATATGTTATGTCAAATACACGAGGTAAGCATTCCCCATTCGTGGTATTCAATCAATGGCACTAACAATAACCTTTACTTTAGACATCAAGTAATACCACCTGCTGTTCCAAATGGTATAACTTATCGTAAAATAACAATTCCAGAAGGCAACTATACAGCATCCGATTTAGCGCAAACAATAGAAATAGCATTAAACCTAAGAGTTGATACTGGAGACAGACCTAACACTTATTCAATTCACTATAACAGTTCAACCAATAAATTTACCATCAGTTCTAATTATGCTACAGTTATCTTTGTTGTTTTAACTGATGGAGAAGTAGCACCAGTGGCAAATGTTTTTAGTGACCCCGTTGATGTTAATAATCTTAATTCAATAAACCGAGTAATGGGCAATACAACGCCTGCCGGCGATTCTTATACAAATGTAGCACCTTATACAAGTAATTTTATTGATTTAGTCCCCTTTAAGAATTTGTATTTACATTGTAACGAAATTAGCAACTTTAACCAATTAACAGTGGCAGGCAATTCATCAATTGTAAAGAAAATACCAGTAAATGTTCCCTATTTGAGTATCATTAATGATAATGAGTTAAGCAGTGTTGATTACATTGATGTTTCCAACAAAATGCTTCGCCGATTGAATTTTAGACTTAAAAACCATTTCAATCAGGTAGTCAATTTGAACGATGTTGATGTCTCCTTCACTTTAACATTCTTTAGGGGTTAATAAATATCTAATTAGAAAAATCTAGACTATATTAATAATGAGTAGTGAAGAAGTTAATGAGGTTAAAAACGAAGAAGCACCCGAAGTAGTAGCAAATGAAATAATTGAAACAACCAATGAAGAACAACCTACTGAACAAATCAAAGAAGAACCCAAAGAAGAACCTAAAGAAGAAGCAAAACCATTAGCAAAAGCAAAAGCAGTGCCGAAGAAACTAGCGAGAACAGTTAAGGTAGTAGAGTTAGTGGAATGTAGCGCCTGTAATAAAAAGATGCTACCAAAATCACTAAAGAATACACACCCCCATTATTGTAAGGGACAACCGACCGAAACATTACCAGTAAATAAGCAAAAGGTGAGTTACGGGTCAAAGATTGAACAAAAACTAAGAAAAGAAATAGAGGAGGAAATGAAGAAGAAATACTCATCCAACGGAAACTTGGGAGGGTCTGCCTCATACGAAGTAAAAAATGTTCCAAATGTTCCAAATGTTCCAAATGTTCCAAGTTCTGTCAATCAAGTGGAACAAGAAAAGCCTGTAAGAATGAAAGAAGTAGTGAAACAACCAACGGCAACAGAATTACTACAACAGTCCTATAATGAAATGAAAAGATTAAGACAACAAGAGAAACAGGAAAAGATTAATAAATTTAGAGCAAGTATGTTTTAATTATTGTTAATAATAATTTTAAATCTAACTAATATTAATAATGAGTATGTGTAAAAGCAAACCGGAGATGAGGCGTATGCCACAGGTTCAACAATATTATATTGATGATACATTCGGTGTTATGTCGCGGAAAAAGTATTTAGAAGATATGAAGATGAGAATTGAAGAAGCGGAGAACAGAGGTAAAAATATTAGACTTCGTAACGACTGGTTACAACATCAGAAAAAATCACTTTATCAGGGAGAACTAGACGATGTTAATCGTCAGTTAGAAAGACCAATGATGCCCGTAAGAACAAAAGAAGAACTACAAAAGAAACAAAAAGAATTAAAAGATATAATGGCAGAAATAAATTAAAATCTAATTTAATAATAATGATTAAAGCATTGAAGGCAGATTTAAAGTTGAGACCAACCTACGATGAAATGATAGGAATGATTAACCAGCAAGGGGATGAAAACCGACCATCTATAGAAACTGTTATTGATAGAAGGGCAACCTTATTTAGAAACAATCAATTTGGTAGTCAATTTGATAATCTTGATTTTCTAGGATTGAAGAAACAAGAAGAAGACAAAGTTAAAAATGAGTTGAGACAAACACAGTTAAGACAAACGGCAATGGCAACCGGTTCATCAATGGGTATTCTAAGTTATGGTGGTAGAACTCCATTAGGTGCTTACAATGCCGACGGATTTGAAACACCAGACAGTGATGATTATAGAATGACAGCAGAGCAAATTAACAGAATAAGGGCAGAATTAGAAGCAGGGGAAAGGAGACAGCGAGAAGCACAACAATCATCATCATCATCCGCAAGAAGTGTTTTAAGCGATGCCACTAGTCAATCTTTACCCGCTGGTATTCCTATACATTCAATGGCAACAGATGAAGAAGATGAAGATTTACCACCTTTAGAAACACCTACTGAATTAGCAGAAGAAGAAGAGGAGGAACAAGAAGATGACGATGAAACACAAGTGCCACCGCAATCTAGGAAACATAAGGAAACAATAGATTATAATGATAATATTGATAGATGGAGAAACAAAGATGTTTCAGTAGATGACATACTATACCAGTTACATTTAAGAGGAATAAAGCTAACAGAAGAACAAGAAGAAGAGATTGGAAAACTTAAAATCAAAGGTAAAGGAAAATCACCAACTAAAAAGGATTATCTAATAACTTACGTTGAAAGATTGATACAAACGGGTAAATGGACGGATGAAGTCAATGACCAACTGTTACAGAAAAGGATGTCAGACTGGAGACAGATGAAAAAAGGCAAAGGTAAAGGTAGTGGTAGTTCATCATCAAGTGGCTTAGATACTGTAAATAAAGACATAGCAATTAGTGGTGTAAAGGCAGGTGTAGAAACATTAGCAAAAGCAGGGGCAACCGCATTAGCAAAATCATTTTTACCAGTATAATATGTAAGTAATTTAATATAATGTTAAGAATACGCCCAACATATGAAGAAATGTTAAGAGAAGCAAAAACAAGACGATTAAAGATACTACCCGAAAGGGAAAAAAGAACACAACAAGGATTGTTACTAGAAAGTGTAGATTTTGATGATTTTGACTTAAGTAGATATGATATAAGAAACCCAAACAAAGCAACACAAACTGATATTTTTGACGATAATAACAATTATTCAAGTGCTACATCCAATAGAAGCATAAGAACGCCAACAGAAGTAGAAAGTCGTCAAGAACAGCAACGCCAGACAAGTGTTTCAACAGGGGAAAGTCTGGATGATGTAAGGTATAGAACAAGAATGTCAATAGCAGACGATTTAACAACAATGGCAAGAGTGGGAGGTAATATTATTTATTATACAGGTCAAGGAATAGGTCAAGGCATAGGAATGGCAATTGATGCTTATAATTGGATTAATGATAATGAAGAAGAAGATGAAGACATTCAACCGCCTATAAATGAAGAAGTATTTCAAACGACACAAGGAATAATGAGGAGAGGAGCAAGCAGGAGTAGAAGCATCACGCCCGAAGAAAGAGCAAGTGGAAGCAACGATGCTATTAGGTTATTAAGAAGAGGAGCAAGTAGAAGTCGGTCTGAAACGCCCCCTGATGTAAATAAAAAATCTAAAAAATAGTAATGATGGTAGTAGATATAATCATTAAAAAATCCGATAAAAAAGATAAAAAATATGACGCAGTCATTGATGGAAAGAAAACCGTTTCATTTGGTGCTACTGGTTATAGCGATTTTACAAAGCATAAAGATGAAGAAAGAAAGGAACGTTATATAGCAAGGCATAAAGTTAATCAAGACTGGAGGGATTATAAAACGAGCGGGATGTGGGCTAAAAATATTCTCTGGAACAAACCAACAATAGAAGCATCTGTTAGGGATACAAATAAAAAGTTTCCTAACTTGAATATAAAACTGAAGAAGTAAAATAAACATTAAAAATACTTAATGTTTATCTTGCCGAGCAGTTACATAACTTACGCCAAGCCTCGCAGTTGTCCTTATAATGCGGGGCTTCGTTGTTTAGTCTCTGGGCAGTGATGTTATTCGTTAAGTATCCGTTACTTACGTCAAATTCAAAGCGACAACCGCAGTTCTGGCAATTTCCGTTTAACCTCTTCATAAACCATTCGGTATTAACATATTGAGTCTCATCTATCTTTCTATTCTTCGCTTCATCTTGTAACTTGTAATTCTTAATTTTATTTGTTAAGTATCGGTGTAGATTTTCTTCGTTTAGCTCTCCGTTGTTAGTAGCACCTTCATAAAACAAAACATCGTTAAAATCAGTGCTTCTCGTTAAGGCGCACCATATCCATTCACGACTTACTAAATATGATCTCTCCCATTCGTGGATAGTGATTCTTCCTTTTATTGATGCCCCTTGTGCGGAATGGCACGTGGTGCAGTAATCGTATCTAAAGTTATTATCTAAAGTGTAAATGTCGGTG
>CAJNJA010016316.1:0-11403 GCA_905231915.1 Symbiodinium necroappetens | reverse complement strand
AAACCCTAAACTGAAGCCTAAACCCTAAACCCTAAAACCTCTAAGCCCTAAACCCCTAGAAGCTCCAAACCCTAAACCCTGAACCCTAAACCCTGAACTGCTGCCGGAACCAACCCTAAGAAGGCCGAGGCACTCGGAATCTGGAGACGAGCTGTCCTGGAGTTGAGCTTGTTCGCAGACTCTCCTAAAGGGTTTAGCTTTTTTTTGTAAATTGGGGGTGTAGGATTTAGGGATTAAGGTTTAGGGGTTTAGGGGTTAGGGGTTTAGGGGTTTAGGGGTTTAGGGTTTGGGGTTTAGGGTTTTAGGGTTCTAGGTTGCAGGGTAATTCTCTAAACTGGGGTCCCATTTAGGTCCCCAAGATAGTGCGGCACCCGTATAAGAAGGACCCTAAAAGGGACCCTAATTTAGAGAACTACCCACAGGTCTGGAAACCTAAGCCATCAAAGGTGTTATAACTAAGTCATAAGCATCTTGGCCCATCTTGCCTGTGCCCTCTAAGTCGAGCCTAGACTTGAGGAACTGTTGAGGATCAAAGAGGCTCTGATGAAAGCACGCCTTTGGCATGTACTTGGTGTATGGAGCTTCGCAGATCTCCCCCAAAAAATAGTACACCTTCAAGCCAGAAGGGTACGTCTTGTTGATTGCGTGGACACACGACCTGGTGGAAAAGGAACTGCCCTTGCATGTAAGTATCTACATTCTTCATTGGGCACCCAGAATATCAAGACAGCCAGTGCTCGTGCATGTTTGACAGGCGCACAGATGCACGCCATGCATGGAGGAGCAGGGGGTAGATGAGAGCACCCTTGAGATTCATCGTCGCACTTCCAGACTGCACCTGTCAACCTGTGCGGGTCCTCAAACCGTTACGTGATGTCAACAGTAGAACCACTGATGCAGCTCCCCAAAACCTTACGTATCAGATCTCAGCGGTAGAACCAGTGTTAGGGATGTTGGGGTCTAGGAGTCAGGGCCCCTGACAAGATCAGTCGCTTGCACAGTATGTCACTGGGTTAACCAACCCCAAGGATAAGCAAATGGTTAAGGGGTGCAGCTAAGGGCCTTTTCTAAGTTGAGTTGACAGTTTAGGATAGGATTTAGGGCTTCGGGCCTGGGGTTTAGGGTTTAGGGTCTAAGGTTTAGGATTTAGGGTCTAGGGTTTAGGATAGGGCGATTAAAGGGCTGCCAGGCCTGCGAGTAAGCGTCGTCGTCGGGCGTGCCAGGCTTGTGGCAGCCATGGCCTGTGACGCGAAGCGAAGACAGACAAGCTAATGTAGGGACCTGAAGAATTAGAATAGGGTTCTTTAGAGGGGTTCTGTAAGGGTTATAAAAAAGGATTCGCTTCCCCCCATATGGTCACACCTCCTCATTTTCATAGGGCCAAACCAGTTGGTGAAATGGTGAACTGCTTTATGGGCTAGGGCCAGACTCATTGGTGATATGGTTTATGGGGTAGGGCCAAGCTAACGGGTGAAATGGTTTATGGGTTTAGACATAGGGCCAAGCTGATTGGTGAAATGGTGAACTGGTCGAGGGGGTTTTGCAGGACAGCGAGGAAACCAAGGGGGGGATACAATATCACCCACATATGTACACATATATATATATATGTATATACATACATACATACATGTTCTTTCATCTTATCTTTTATTATCTTATATATGTATGAGCTCTGTATATGTATACTTGCAAATCACTAGAGCCCTATTCGACTTATCAAGGCCCCTGCAGTACCTTCCCCTCTCTAGAGCCAGGCCGCCTTGCTCATGCGTGCTTGTGGACATCACATCGCTCGCCTCGTTCGCCTGCCCACTCTTCGGGCTCAAGGCAGGAATTCCAAGGTTCATAGTTCTAGGGATGAGGATTATAGGATGTAGCCTTCAGTGAATCATCGCTATGCGTCGCCACTGGCGTTCTCACCTCTCATCGTCACCCTTGCAGCCTCTCGCCACCTCCTAGACCATGGCGAACAAATAAACCCTAAACCCTAAACTGACTCTGTCGAGCACAGCAGCGCCTCCGCCACTGGCGTTGCAGACGAGCCGACCTCCTCCTGCCGTCGACCCCCCCCGAAAGGGTTCCTTAAATGGTTCCTTTTGAGGGTTCGATAAGGCATCCTACAAGAGATGAATATAGGGGCCTGAACAAGGTGTACAATAATAATAAGTTCTAGTTATCTATGGACTTTAAGGAGATCCTCTTCTCAACTATTCATGAACTATTCCAGCCTCTAAAGTCTAAATCACTGCGGGCTTCTTGGGCTGGTGTCCAGGGCCATTCAGACAGCTAGGGGTCTTTTTTTGTGGGACTTCTACCCGTCGGAGATCAGAATTTCGTCTGCTATGGGCTTGGGCGGGAATTTTCGGGCTCAGGTTGGCGTAGACAAAACCATCTTACTTCTCCAAGCAACCGGGGAAATTACATGTGAAATTTTCAAAATTACTGCTAACTTACAAGAACACAAAAAGTTTATAAAGGTCGGCTATCGGAGAACAAATTCATATTCCGGCACAGTGCAAGTTTGCCAGCTCTCCTCCGCATCAAACTCATGCGTGTAGGAGAGCTCCAATTCATCCTGTCATGCCAAACTACGAAGTCCATATATGTATGTATATATAAATATATAGATATGTAGCTACGGTTTAAGGTTTAGGGGTTTAGGGTCGAGGGTCTTGGGACCATATACTCTAGCACCGCTACCAAGAGCAACCAAGTTACAAACGCAAGAGGTAAATGTACCTGCCGTTTAAAGGCCATATGCCTTTTAGAGGTACGTTGTTCAACTACTCTAGGCATTTATGTAGCTCCTGTACGCTGTTGGATAATCGATGTTATGGTTCGGATCTCACAAATAATCGGCACGAATAAATAAGTACTTCATGGTGGGATTTAGCTTCTAGGCAAGCCGGGCTGGACGAGCCCCTGTGCTTGGGTAAATGACACTAACGAACTCTGCAGCAGAGTGTTGATCAGGCTTCGTGATAAACAAAACCAGGAATGCTATTGCTCCCAAACCCTTAACCATATAATATAACCTTTCTTGAAGCCACGGGGGCGGGTATCGCCGGCACATGCGACATGTCGACATGGATGCAACATGAGAGCGCTTTGCACTATATGTACAGAAACCCTGTCGGCTTATTCTTAAAGCTCTGAGAGCCCCTTCATCTCCAAAAATGCTGAATCCCTGACCCCCTAGTCACTACAGGGCTTCGTTTCACCCTGTCGGAACGCCTCCGCCTCAGCGGAGACTTCTGCCCCAGTCTCTTCCGCCTTGGGCTCAGTCGCCAAGGGCTGGTTGGCGGCCACAAAGCTCCTGTCTTGTAGCCACAAAAACGAACCCGAAACACCCATAAGTCCTAAAGTCGCACAGCCTAAACTCTACATGGAGGATCTGTAAGCCAGTCATATGTGGCGTTTCAGTACCCATGTCGGGTTCTCATGATTACAATCCTGCACAACGCGTGAGCGCTACATACAAATTCGAACTCTGACGGCACCTTAAATCCAAAACCCAAAACCCTAAACCGCACCTTAAACCCGAACCCTCAGTCGCTGCTCCGCAGGATGGGCGGCTGGTCATAGTTCTACACATCAGGCATGGCTACATGTGGCTGCGAGTCAACATATCACGGATGGGTGCATATATATATATATATTGTAAAGAAATAAACAAATAAATAAATACATATATATATATATTATGTATTTATTATCTTATTATTTACTTATTTAGGTCTATACATAGATATGTATGTATGCATGCATGTATGTATGTGTCCATGCAAATCCAAGCGTGTCTACACACATGCCTGGTATTGTGCTGTGTTGCATGGGATCTGCTGCACAAGCACATACCAAGATACAGAATCCAGTGTTGTTCTAGATTGTTCCGTGCTTGTGACCGGCATAATCTCGTGCTACATAAGGCGGTATAATGTAAGCCTGCACAAGAACCCTTCCAACTCAAGAGCAAAACCTTTCGGAACCGTGTGGATGCTCTGGAGTTTGTATATATGTATGTAAATATATAGGTATATGAATGCAGATATGCTCATAGTCATACGCGGGTACATCTGCACTTGTGTGCAAACATATGCATAGAATCGTAAAAACTGTAGTGGCTAATGCTATGTATCTATGTTCTATCTATATCCAGAGAGAGAGAGAGAGAGAGAGAGAGAGAGAACCAGCGTGTGTATGTGTGCGTGCATCATTTCTTTGGAATCCACTCGGCGGCTGCAGCTGTCCTAATTGAGATTTTCGTTGTTCTAATGTGGTCGGGTTCGTCTTTGCCTTGGATTGGGTCTGTGGTGTAATGCATGCACTGTGAGGCCTAGCATTCAGGTTATCTCTCTCTCTCTCTCTCTTTTTCCTTCTCTCTCTTGCTCTCCCTTCCTGATTCCAAACCGAGACGCGTCTTAAAAGAATATCGCAACCCCCAATGCAATCGAGGCTCGTGTTTGAAGTCGAAGTCTCGACCCCTCCCAGACCATGCGGCTGCAAGGGACTGTGGCTCTGCGGGCCATCTTCGGGGACAGAAGAATTGGGCTGCGGAGGAGATGCGACCGAAGTCGAGGAGTTTGGCTCCTTCTGGTTCTGGGGCTGGGTGGCTTTGGGTTTGGGGGTGGGGGATTTCTGGCTGCGCTCGCTCCCAGCGCGCTGGCTGGGGTATGGGCCCTTGCCTTTGTCCGTGGTAGGCCTGCGGCCAGGGTTTAACCTTTAGTCTGCCACGCCACAGAGTGTTTCTGGGATCCCAAGATGAACAAACATGCAAAGAAAACTACAATGGTTCAATGAAGACCGTAGGTCGGGTTAGAGGGAGCTTAGTAGCTTGGAGCTGCAGGTCCCGCCTTCCGGTGTATTCCGGAAAGATAGACGGTTGAGCAGCAATCACAGCACAGGTGCGGTCTTGGTTCGTGGGAGACATGGAAACATTAAACTGCGCTGAGTTGCATTTCTGGGGCCAGGCCCAAAACCATGCCAATTTCAAACCCTCATCCCTACCAGGATCTAACCAAGTACGCATCACCAAAGCCTCCATGGTCTCCAAAAGGGGTAATGAGGCCATAGTAATCATCGCTCATAAGAGTGGGTAGTCAAAGGGGAAGTTATTCATGCCCTTTCCATCAACCACCCCTGCCGAAGCCTTCTTCTGACACAGGGCCCGGCTACATATGAACTCAAACCGTCCCGGAGACAAGCGCAACCGCATCGGCAGGTATGAGAAGTAGCAGCAACAGCAGGAACTGGGAGACCAGACATGCTTGCAGTAGGACAGCGCGTCGCACCCAAAAGGGACATGAATCCCAAACCAGCATGGCTGTTCCAGTTCAGGTTTCAACGGTTGAAGATCGTCATCAGCGGCAGACTTGTGTATTTCTAAGTTCTTGCCGGGACTTCGACTGACCCTGCAACATTAGGACCTCCATAACACACCTCACGGCTTGTCCTCTAAATCCAAGGCTCAACCGCACCAACCAACCAACCGACCCACCCAACCAACCAAACCAACCAAACCAACCAACCAAACCAACCAACCAAACCAACCAAACCAACCAACCAAACCAACCAACCAAACCAACCAAACCAAACCCAACAAACCAACCAGTAACCAAACCAACAAAACCAACCAAACTAACAAAACCAGCCCAATCAACCCAACCAACCCAACCAACCCACCCACCAGCCAACCAACCAAGGGGCTCGATGCTAGCGCCATTTCCGTGTCTGGCCGGCGCCCGATTCCTCTCTCTAACTCTAGTCACTAGTCTCCAAGCTCTATGATAACATTCGCTTGACCTTCGTTTAGGGTATAGGGCTTTAGCTCTTTAAGCCGAATGCAGCAATACGCTGGCCATAAGAAGAAGGCGGCCCAACTACATGTCAGGCAAACGGGACACCGCTCCATCTTCGCTCGTTTCCATCTTAAACAAACCCGCGAAATGGTCTAGATAGTATTCATAGAATATGTTGCCCGTCTATCCAGGCGGCTGAACCAAGTAACTACCTCCTAGCCAGAACGCCCGTTACCCTAAGGGTCCATGTACCCAAATAGATATATTTTGACCATAAAGTAGTCCCTATATAAGTACTTTAGGGCCTTAGGGCCAATGTATATACTGTTTGGGCACATGGACCCTTAGGGTTATTGCACCTAACCAGTGACCTGTATAGGTCTGGTCTCCCAAGCCACGGTGCCCACCCGGCCACCCCCTGGGTGGGCATCCCAATGTTTGGAATATCAGCGATGGCAGAGTACGGTGGTAAGGAACGTCATTTGTAAAGTTGCTGAAAACGAAACACGTAGCTCACCGTACAAACAAACATACATACATACATACAGACAGACAGACAGGCAGACTGACTGACATACACGTACACGTACCCGTACAAGTCTATGTATGTCTGTGTATATATATATATACACACACACATATATATATATATATATTGTGCAATAATCAAGACATACGCACACACACACACCCGCGCTATGGTAAATCGACAACACATTCTTCAAAACACGAGCCCAGTTATGAAAAGGTCAACCACATGGGCCAAAATATTCCAACATGAGCAGCCCCACACCCAAAATCTCAGACCGAGAAGGGTTTCGGTTTAGGGCCCACAAAGGCCGTAGACTGTACGGTTGCGGGCCTTTGGGTTTTTTCGGGCCTAGGGCAGCCCGAACAAAATCCCACCCCCCTTACCCCGCACACAAGGGGCTCCACTGATCAATGAAACCCCAAACCCGAAACCCTTAAAGCCTTTCAACCCCAACCCTTATGAGATCTAACTTCGAAAGCCTAAACTGCATGAGCCTGGAATCACAACTAAACCTATGTCAGACACCCTGAATCGTTTCCACATCCTGAACGAAACATGTGCCAACAAAAAAGCCTCGCAGGTGTGGGCGTCGGCTTTGCAGAAGTTGGAGGTAGCTCGGCTCTCGCCTAGGCTGGGAGAGGAGGGCTTTTGGGTCCACGGGCTCGGAACCACCGGTCGAAGAGCTTTGGGGCTTAGGGTTTGAACTGTTCCCACCCGCCTAGAAGACCAGTAAAAGGCATCCGGCTTTTTGGGGTTCTAAGGGTTTTGGGTGCTTTCGGTTGCACTGCTCGTCGCTTCTGCGGGGTTCTGCACTTGTTGTGGGGGTTCAGGGTCAAACTTGGTGTGCTTCGCAACTGTAGGGGCAAGGGGTTGTAAGGCTTGTCTTTGCGCCTTTGTACGGTTGGGACGGTAAGTTCGGTTGAATGTACCATACGGGAATTAATCGTACCCTGAACCTCCAAGCTAGCCCTGAATCCTAACCAGACCAGACCCAGACCCAGCCCCAACCAAATTCTCCTCCACTCTACAGACCGCCTAATGTACTATCAGCCCTCTGCTGGAAAACCCTACAGCCAGTTGGTGATAGCTGGGGGGTGAGAGCACTCCATTTTTTGTGTGTCAACCCTACTTGCATAGACCCCTGAGCCTCTGAACAACTCTCTCACCCCCCCTCCCAGACCCTAACCCCAAGCCCAATGCCCCTGAGCCTGAAGATCCACGTACCTATTCGGGCCGGGGCTCCCAAATCATATTATGGCAGATTCAGAAAATGGAAAGGGGCCTTATAGAATATACTAATATACACCCTTTGCAGGAGATGCATCCAAATACAGTGACCCCTTAGTCATGTACCTAAATCTTCTGACCGAGGTTTCGAAACCCCTGGGTACGTCATGGCCTTACTGTACGCCAAGCTTCCTCCTTGCCGGAGGCCTCTTTCGCTCTGCGCACCGGTCGGTCGCCGGGCTTTCTCACGGCCCCCTCTGGCGTGCACTGAGCTGCTTCCTGGTGGGTTTAGGGCTTCTTTGCACGACCCTTTTCCCTCCTGCATGAATGTAGGGATTATAGGGTTTTGGGTACATGACTTTAGGGATTGGGGTTTGGGGTAGTGTTTTGCGGCTGTGGAGTCTTGCTGTTGATGTGAAGATTGTTTTGCGTCGGTAGGCCCCAACCTAAACCTCGAATCCTGTTCTGTTCGCACAGCATGTGGCCACAAACTCGCATACTTCAACAAGTTACAGGGTTTAGGGTTTAGGGGTCAGGGTGCCAGCCTGCCAGCGTCTTAGGCAGAGCTTGCATTTCAACTTGAACCCTGTGCAAAAGGTCGGGTTCAGAACTCGATAACTACCGCAAACCCTAAACCCTAAACGCTCTCTCAACGGCTTAAAAAGCTCCCATGCTCGGGTGAGGTACTTCTGTCTGCCGGCCTTCGGGTAAACCGCCGACCTCTCCGGACTTCAATGACAGCCCCTTTTCTTGAACCCAGGCTCTGCCCAAGAAGCCCCGAAACCAACCTAAACCCTAAACCCTAAACCCCTTTACCCTAAACCCTAAACCCTCAACCCTAAACCCTAGACTTCTTAAGGCCTATAAGCTTCCTAAGCCTGAAAAACCGGGACTCCCTCGCCTCGTCGCTTTTGCTTCTTCGCCGCTTTGGAACTGCCAGGGCCTGGGAAAGTTCTTTGGAAGCGGGCTGCCATCGCCAGGGTGGATTTTGCTGCGGATGCGGTTTAGGGTTTAGGGCCTAGGGTTAAGGGTACCACCAGAATATCAAAGATCCAACCTCCGCATGCGTGCAGCCTGCATTGGCTCTTCGGCTTCGTCATGTACCCGCGACAACTACACAGTCAAACACAGCAATGAGAAGACCCAATCGTCTGATTCTAAAGATTCGCAACACCGAGGTTGTAGTACTCAACCTCTCCACTACCAGGATGACATTGCGGAACTTGAAACAATAGTACTTACTACCAACGCTGTGGGGCCTCCGGGGGGCCTTATCGTCACGAATAGTGTGTACTTCGATCAGAGTGCAGTTGGGAAAGGGAAGATGCGAAGGGTTGAAAATTTGAAGACCTGCGCCTAAAACCTACAGACGCCCTTCTTGCTTCGCACCTAAACATCTTGAAAGCCCGACCCAGTATAATGACTTGTATAAGCCCTGAGCAACCTCTAATGTCTGTAAAACCTGAACCCCTAAACCCTAAACTCTGAACCCTACACCCGAAACCCTGAAGCCGAAACCCTAAACGCTGAACCCTGAAGCCGAAGCCTAAACCCTAAACCCTAAACCCTGAAGCCTAAACCCAAAACCCTCAACAAGCCAAGGCTCTGCCAAGCGCTCCATGGATACGACCCGTGCCGGCGCAGAGCTCGGAGGTTCTTCTTGGCTCCTGATGGCCAGGCTTATACGGGTCTTTAGGGTTTAGGGTTATAGGGTTTAGGGCTCAAGGGGTTAGGGCTTAGGGGTGTAGCTGTTGGGGCTCTTCGCGGGTGTGTGCGGGTTTTTAGAAAGGACTTAATGAGGAGTGTCGTTCGGGGTCTATGAGGGCTTTGTGAATGTTGTCACGGGATTTGACAAACTTAACAAAAGCTTGGCGAAGGGTTATTTTACAGGTAAGGGTCGCTAATGCAGACCTCCAACTCAAAAGCCCGTTCCGAGGACGGGTTTATATAAATAAATGTGTATATATATATGTATGTATATGTATATGTTTATATCTATCTATCTATCTATCTATCTATCTATCTATCTCTATATATATATAAATAAATAAATATATATATATAATCTTCATTCGAAGAGCGGGGGCTGTAAATCATGGACTTACATGCGAAGCGAAGGTTCAGGGGTGTAGGAACGATAGTTGTGTTAATCGTCGTACCAGTCGCTACTTGTTGAAATAGGGTTAGCAAAACCAGGCATACTAGACACAACCACAACAGTAGCAATTGCATTCCAGGACGCGGCTGAGATGTTGGCTTCTGCAGCGTCACAGACGATAGCGCCACCAGCGCCTTCGCCCCCGAAAGCTCTCTGGATAGTATCCTCGGAGCAAACGGAAATTGAGGAACTAGGGTTCGTAGGCTTTACCACTTTAAGGTTCGGGGTATTGTCACCAATATTTCCATGACTATTGCTTTCCTGCGTTTCTTTCTGAACCGCTGCAAACTCTTTTTCAGTTCTAGACAAGTATGTTATGTTTCTTACCGGTGCTTTTTTGGCTTGTTTCCCTCAGTATTCTAGATGGCTTGAAGCTTCAGGCTATAAACTCCAATCCCAATGAAGAAGTGGGACTCGGGGCTCTTCAAGCTTGTGATTGAGGGTTTCTCTCCAGGGGTCAGGAGAGGAGAGGTGCTTGGAGGGAGACGGTTGATGCGTTCACCTTTGCAGGTGGTAAAACTGGGAAACACCTACGTTCGGTCAGGTTCTTGATGGTGCGAGACCCCGTTCCGTGGCTCCCACCCTGATATGGTGCACAAACATCGTGAACCCAACGCTACAAGCCCTGAAATGCTAAGTTAAATTGTTCAACGACATAAAGCTGGCGAAACCTACTGCTCCTTGCTTCACTTCTTTGAGCAGACAAATAAGAGCCCTCAGGATCTAAGTACCTCTTGAAGCATGCTTCCTTGGGGGCAACACCTTCGAAGCTGCAGCCACGGCTCTGGGTAGTTGTTGCCCTTCTGCCGAGGCTTCTGTGCCACTTCGGCGGGCTCTGATGCTCAGGCCGCTCCTTGGAAAACTTGAAGAATAGCAGTGCTTGCGGATTTCTATCGGTAGCTCTGCTGGGGGGCTTTTTTCTGTAGCATCCATCAGTCTCAAAGTAATGACTTGTTTTTCGGCTACAGGGGGGTTCTCTGACCTTGTCAGGCTGGCATCGCCTACCTTCGCCTACAGCGGCAACATGTGGCAACAAGCAGCATCCACCGCCACCGCCGCCGCTGCCACCGCCACCACCATCACCACCAAAGCCAACACCACCACCACCACAACAGCCACCACAGCCAGCACCAGCACCAGCGCCGGCGCCAGCACCCCAGCACCCCAGCACCACCACGAAAGCCACCAGCACGAATGCTGGACAGCCACAATCAGCATCTCTCATCACCACCTATTTCGCCGAGAGCAAAAGCAAGACCAAACCTGCACTGTCTTCTTCTAGGTGGCCATACTTGCAGTAGTCGTACAAAATCTTGGCAAAGCTCCAAGTCCTACATCCCAGACCCCGGTCCGTGAAGCCAAAATCCTGCCTTCTACTTCGACAGCTTGACCGCTCGTTCCCGGAGAAAAGCTTACATGGGCTTGAGGGTTCGGGGCTTTATAACCCTAAGATTATATATGAATCCTAAAGGGCTTAAGGTTTAGAGTTTTGGGTTTAAGGGTTTAGGGAGTAGGCTTTAACCTAGCATAAAAACCTGTCCCAGTAAACCCTGTTCCTAGCTTTTTGCACAGATCCTTCGTCAAGGAACCTAATCAAAGCCGAAGCTTACGACCTAAGGCCTTAACCCGAAACCCTAAGCCCACCGACCCCCCCCCCCCCCCCTCCCTCTAAAAAAACCACAACA
>CAJNJA010016315.1:0-11403 GCA_905231915.1 Symbiodinium necroappetens | reverse complement strand
ACTCTTACGTGCTCGTGCGTACTCGTGCGTACTCGAGCGTACTCGTGCGTACTCGAGCGTACTCGTGCGTACTCGTGCGTATGCTCGAGTACTCGCGTTCAGTCGCCCATCGCGGCCGCAATGCTACATCCTAAACCCTTACCTCTGCGCCCAAGCTGTGTATTCGCTAGCCCCAAGAGTACCCCACCCTTACCATACGGATCCGAAGCAAACAGACAGTCGCTGTAGGAGTCTGAATGATCAGCGACAAAAACCAAAAAACGGCCCTTCCGAGTATGATTATCCAGGCGCCCCCGCCCCCTCTGCCAAAACAAAATGGCAACAACACATAAAACAAACTAGTAGTCATACAAAGGCATGCAAAAGAAAAAAAAGCATTCACAACAACCCAAGAAGCGCTGTCGCCTGCCCGTGGCCTGTGCCCCGGCGATGCAGGACCTGGGCGGCTCTTGCAGGGCCCTTCAAAGGGTGAGCTACTCGCCAAAACCCTAAAAACTAACCCACTACACAAACTTAAGCCCTCAACCCTTTTTGCACAGACTTCCACATGCCCATCTGAATCTCAGAGCTGCAAACCCTGAACTTGTTCAAAAGGGTAAAAGTCATTCTGAAGAGCCGTCTAGGGACAGAGCCAGGGAAGTCTTGCCGCTTTGAGGGCAACCTATGACCTGGCCCGGCATGGTAGGATGTCTTCGATGCTTCAGGCCATGGGCTTTAGAGTTTGGGAGTTGGTTTTTCGATTTCACGGGCATTCGGAATGAGGTTTTTCAAGCTTTGGGGTGCTGGCAGGATCGGGAGCAGGGAAAAACGACATCACGCACAGATACACCGAGGCCGCGAGAAACACCACCTGTTCGCCTAAGCAATCACACGTCTTATACCCAAATGCCGCTCCGCTCCGGGTCGCACGAAAGACTGTTCTGGGTTGACGTATAGCAGGGAACTGCAAAAGTTTAGGGTTTAGGGTTTCGACTCTCACACTCGCAAGCGCGGGCAAGGCTCCTCATGGTTCGATCTCCGCTGATATAACTGCCAATGCTGACTCAGGAGTAAAACCCAAAGGACAGAGCAGCCCAACAGCAAACAAAAGGTTTAGGGTTTTAAATGTATGAAACCTCTGTTGCAAGATAATGAATCGCCTTCGCAACTTCGCCATGTCCTTTGATGCTGAAACAACGAGGCACACTGAAAGGACAAACTGCGCATGTTCAGGGTGCACCAACTTCCCCGGACTGAGCCCGCAGTGGGTTTAGGATTCTTTTTGTTTTTGAGCTTCCGGCGCTCACAACTCGGACAATCCAGGCCAGGCAGGCGTCAAGCTTTGAGGTTTTGGGG
Organism: Symbiodinium necroappetens; assembly: GCA_905231915.1. Classification (NCBI taxonomy): domain Eukaryota; class Dinophyceae; order Suessiales; family Symbiodiniaceae; genus Symbiodinium; species Symbiodinium necroappetens. The sequence goes on along the minus strand of CAJNJA010016315.1, from coordinate 10,068 downwards.
CTTAGGGCTTCGGCTCTCACGCTCGCACAAGGCAAGGCTTCCCGACGACTGGTCCACAACCACATAACTAGCGAGACACGTGCACAGGCTTCAGGAATCCCAAATAAAATCGATCATAACTACGAGTACGATAGCAAACAGGGGTTTGGGGTTGAGGGATTTGGCTTTCAGTCGTGCAGGGGATTTAGTATAGTACTTGGATCTCGGGATGCTTCGGAGTTTAGCATGTGCTGTCGTAGTTGTAGCGTACGCCAAACGCCTAAACCCTTGTTTGCAACGAGCTTCTTGTCTCGCCGCCAGGTTCGACAAAAAACGCTAAAATGTCCAGCAGTTAAGCATTGGAGCTGCAGCTGTGGGCTCAGGGGGTCTGTGCATGAAAACTTTGAGGTCACAGTTCCTGACTTCAGGCATCTTTCGGTGCGAAGTCCTTCATGGGTCGCACGCCTATTGTTCAGGAGTTGCTCACTATGTCGAGATTGTCTTTGGGTATGCTTCCGCTGTAACCCAGAACCCTGTAATTCCTGCATAACCCTAAGAATTCCGAGTCAGCTCTGCACAAGGAACCACACAAGATTAGGAGCGGATGCGCTCTGCGTGTGGAGGCTTGTGAAGTTCTTAGGAGCCATAGACATTGTAAAGTAGACTGTGGTCACCTGGCTTATGCCCCCTACTTACTAGGCGCCCAAGCCTTCAAGAAGCTTTGTAGAAGCCGTATGATGCGCTCACTGAACCCTTACAGAACCCCTCCCAAAACCCAGAGCCTTACAGAAGATCCTTCCAAAAAAATCTCGATGGTGGCCTCGACGATCTGCCCGCAGGGCAGGCCGCCGCCCAAGGCCTTGTCCAAAGGAGCCGCCCCGGTGGAGAGCACCCCGATCTCCTCCTTGGGCCTGACCGGGAGCGTGCTTTTTGGGGCTTTTTTTGTTGGAGGGTTTTGGGTTTAGGGTTTCGGGTTTAGGGTTTAGGGGTCTAAGGCCTAAGGATCTGTGATGGTTGCTTTTGAGCAGACTCTTGCTGTTCTTATCCGGTGCAGCTGAAACGGTCACTCACACACACACACACACACACGCACGAGTATCTGCAAGAGCTGTCCCAGGCGCGACCGAGGCTCTTTGACTGCGATTTGTCGGCAGATCCGCCTGGTGGCTCGTTTTCTCCGAGCCAAAGCCAAAGGCAATCCGATGCCGGCGAAACTCGAGGACTTGGGAATGGGAGAATGGTGACATCGGCATGGCAGAGGCCTTTGGCTTTCAGTCCCATGTACAGGCGTAGGCGGCAGAGGCGGCATAGGCAGGGTGCCCAGCATGTCCCCAGTTGCCGGCAGGGACGGCGCCAGCATGGCACGGCGCATGGTATCTACGAAGCTCTTGGCCACCCCTCTGCCTCCATGACCAATGCACACAGCTCCAACAAGAAGCATGCTTCCACAGTCGCGAATCCTTCTGGGCCAGAACACTGTGGTCAAGTCCCGAGTTTCGGAATGTTACACAGCCCCTGTCCCTGAGAGTTGTGCCCCCCCCCGAAGCCTGAAGCCAAAGCAACAAACTCCAAGAACCAGCCGGGTGGCCTCAGCAGGTTCTTTCTCTACTTCCTCCTCGGCGGGGCTCTGGCTCTGGGCCGGGGGAGACAACTGGGAATTCTTGTTCGAAGCGCTTGAAGCGCTTGGGCTACAGCGGGCTCTTTTTCTTCGAAGTTTGAATTAAGCTGTGCCGGCATCCGTCGGCATGGCAACAGCGTGGTGGGAAGCCAATGCCCAGGCGAAAAAGAAGAAAAGCACGAAGACAAGCAGATGCAGCACGCAAACACTGGAACATGGCCGGCTGGTATAACACGTTACATCTCGACCTCGTCTAAGTTTCTGCTGTCAGGGAAGAGGGCACCTGAGCACAAGCCCTGCCGGGACCGAAGCTCCAGGGAATTAGAAATGAGGCTGCCAGGGCTTGTTATAGTGTAGGTATCGGGGGCTTTACGGTCAGGCTTCGTAGAACTACTTATGCGGACCCCTATTTCAAGTAGCGTTTCGGGCCCAGGTCTCGGCACCATCAGCCCCCAGCTCTTGGCGCCAGCTTCCGAAATCCTGATGCGGTCCCAGCCGGCCGTCTCCACCCGCTTGCAAGATAAACCCTACTAAGTTACTAGACCTAGTATGAAAGCTGGGCAGCTAGGCTTTTCAACAGGAGCTTGTCCTCAAGCCAAGTAAACCCAAAGCATGAAGCCTGAAAACTACAGAAGCCTACTGTAAACCTACTGTAGTAAACCGAAGAAGCCTAAACTCAACACCTGCACACCCGAAAGTCCTATGAACATTTTTTTGAACCCAGACTCCGCATAAACTAAAACCCCTTAAGCCTCAGCCGGAACTCTGACCGAGCCTGCCAACCCAGAAGCACTACATCACTCCAGAACAGAACATGAACCCCGAAGAGCGAGATCCCCACGAGGAGCACTAAAAGAAGGCACCCCTAAATGTCAAGAAGCCCAGATAACAAACCATATATCTTATTTTTACGATAGTTTTAATTATATATTTATATTATTGTAAAAATCTGGCGAAACCTCCGGGTCTTCGGCCGCTGACTCGGGATCGGGAGCCAGGCTCTCTGCCCCTGCAGCCACTCCCAGGCTATTATTTTCTAACTGCAATAAGGAGCTCCCAACATAGTACTGGTCATTATTCAGGCTTCTATATGACACAGATCCCTCCGTGAAGGGTTTCGACTCTCACTCTCACAGCAGGCCAGAACGGCTTGAGGCGTTTGAGGCTTCAGGCTTAAACGGGGCATACGAGATCCCTTCATCAAGGGTTTGTAGGATTTGGAGCTTTGGGGTCTTGGCTCTCTACACATTCTGCGATCACTGAGCTGAGTGCAAGGACCTCGTAAGTCCAGACTCACCCTCAAGGCTACATTTCCCCAACTCCCCCCCGTAAGACAGCCACCTTCTAAGGACATTGGCGCCTACCATACTATGATTATAGTAAGGAAACCTGCGCAGCAACATGAGTAGACTAGAGCTTCTTTGACAGAATTCTGGGCTCTTCAGAAGACTAGCCAAGTCGCCCAAGTGCTGCTGTGCCAGGCCACCTGGGCTGCAAGATCATTCTATGATAGTGCAGTATTACACCATTACACTAAATGTAATGTCTTGTAATATATTACAATGTTATAACTCTCGTGTCAGAGCAACTCGTAAGGGAAGACGGAGGCTAAAGGAAGCTGTGTGTCTACCCCAGCCCGGGGACCTGTGTGAAAGTGCAAGCCGCTTTTCATCCAACTGTACGGTCCTGATACGCCGCGTGAACATCTATGCGCACATGCAAAGTAAATATTCACAGCCCTGAACTCAAGCCATCAACACATAACGCTGTTTCAAGTTTTCGAAGATCCATTGGCCGAGAAAGCCAAGCAGCAGATCTGCTGCAAGTCATTTTCGCCAAATCGTCGATCGCTGTCTTCGCAGATGCCGAAGATATACAGTGGATCAATCGGGCCCATGTTCACAAGCCTCGGCGGCACTTTTCAACTTGTCGGACCCATTCTGAAGCAATCGAATGGGAGTTTCAGCAATCACGCGACCCCACCATAGATCCTGAAACTTGACCCGTATCCTCCCCGTGACAGAATATAACCCTACACCCCGAGACCGAAAAAAGGCATCAACAAGCTCCCAGTATCTCGTCATTGTCATGAACATTAAAATACCCTGAAGAACAAGTAAACTCTGTAGACACGCGACCCCTTAAAGACCTAAAGTCCCAAAAGGATTTAGTTCAAGTCCGTAAGCACCCCGTCCAAAGGAGCCCCCCAACCCCAAGTCCTCTAAATAGCATCCAAACCCTTGCTGACCCTGGAGCCCTTACACCCGAACCCGTTTGATCTCGTTCGCTCAGACATTCCAGCTGTGCAGGACGTAGGGGTTTAGGAAAGGTTCGGTGGTAGGGCGTAGCAGAGTTTAGGGTCGTTTGGGCGCTCACAGGGTTTAGGCTAGGGTTTCGGCGCTCACACCTCGGACAATCCAGGCGAGGCATGCGTTAACGGTCGGCTTGGCGAAATGAAAACCAAGGACACTGACCACATGATCCGAAGGCCCATACAGTAACTCATCAGCCTAGCCACAAGTCCCTCACACAACATTGCCTAGCTAAGAACTTTTTTTTGTCTAGGGGTTAAGTTTAATTAGGATGGGATGAAAGCATTGACATTCTCAACGGCTGTCGCCGTCGAGCGATGGGGTTAGGGCGTTTGGGCCGGTTAGGGGCACTTTCTCGTTGCCTAGCGACTGGAGCACTTCGTCGTCCGCGAAATCCTTCTTCCCCAACTCCTTGCGCTTTAGGAGCTTTTGGAGGGGAGTGAGGCTTGTGTCGGCTTTGGGGTATGGTTTGGGGCATAGGTTGACTGTCCAGGCATGCAAAGCTCGGATGTACAGAGAAGGTTGAATCCTAAACCCGTTTTTCTGCAAGCTTGCAAGCCACCACACCTAGAAGCTTGCCGCCTCCTCGCTGAAGCTATCCTAGTCCTAAGCAAATCCAAACCCGAAAACCCAAGGTGCTAGAGTCCCAACCCGGAAACCGCAAACCGCCCAAGTAAAACGTCACGAGCCCTCGATGTAGCAACAGAAAAGGCTCTGGCGCCACAGCCGGCCTCTCGGAATTTCGCATAGGCGCAACCTGAACCTGAAACCTTTCGCTGCAACAGGCCCCAATAGGCCCCAACACACCTTACCTTCACACGTATTCCAGCCAGGCATCTGCCAGCCCATCCAGAAATCGACCGACTGCCGCGTTGTCATGCTTGGTCACCAGAGGGCTGCAGCGCTCCAAGTAGCTGGCCATCCGCTCGTTCTCAGCCGATTTTTCTCTTGGCAGTCGGGGAAATTTATGCAGCTTTTGGGGTGGGACACTCCATGAACAACAAGTTGCCCCGGCAACGCCAGACCCAAGTCAAGCTCATGCCCCGATGCTTTTGCCTCGCACCTCTCTGTAACAAGATTGCAGCCCAAAGAGGGCGGGCAGAAGTAAACCTAAACTCCGAGGCCCCACGATCAACCCTTCTGAAACTTGACGACTCAAGACCCCAAATTCACGTGGCACTTCTTGGTGCTGCACTGGAGCAACTCAGTCCCTTGCTGCCTCCAGATGACGCCGCAAACCCTCGCGGTCGTCCCGCGCCTGCAGTGGCTTGTGAGGTTCAGGGGCCTCACAGGTTCTCGGGCAAGTTTGAGGCTGCCTTGAGGCCCCAAGCTTGTTTGTCGAGCGTCCATCACTTCACTCTTCTGATGTGGCCGCACACTGTAGCCATGCCTACCAGACACAGCTCCCCAAAATCGAGCATGATCTGTTCGACATTGTTCCTAAGCCCGATTCCCTGAGCCCGAAGTCTAGCTCACTCACATAGCGTACGCATCAATTGCTGAAAAAATCTTGGTCTACGTCGGATGCGCCGAAGCAAAAACGCGTAGCTTCTTCCAGTAGAACCCCCCAAACAGGGAGACTCAAACCCTGAAGGCCCTAAACCCTAAGATTCTCACTGCAAGGGTGCGACCGCGCGGCCTTGCCCTCCTCCTTGTCTAGGAGCCTTGTCCTGGCTTTGGGCGAGCAGGGCGCCTAATGGAAAATGGGGCGCCTCTGAGGGTAAACTCTCGATGAAGTAGGCATAGCAGGCACCTCAACAGGAATCCTGCACCGGGACAACCCGCGTGTCGTGCTTATGGTGTCTGTTTCTACTCCGCTGGTTTTGAGAAGCACGGACGTGCAGCAAGCCCTGAAGTACAAAATCTTCTCCCTCCCCAGTATCAAACTCTGTTCCTTCCGTACATGGTATCGTTAATATAGTTGTTTTAAAGTTGGTCTATTATTAATATCATTATTAGTAGTGATATTGTCGTGATTAGTAGTAATTGGCGTTAATGTTATCATCATTGCTATTATATGAGACGAGTCCTGTCACGCAGGTGCGGAAGCTCCTCCGTCACGATGCTATACACCTGTGTCTGGTCTGAAGGCTTCGGCTCTCTGCAACCAATGCCGGTAGGGGCTTAGGGCTAAGGGTTTCGGGTTTTAGCACTATACATATAACTAGATATTTCCAGTCCTTAAGCCTCTGATCTTAAGAGCGTGGTGTCTTTGAGCCACTTCGAACCACAATGAAAACAGGATTTCTAGTCATCGTTTGACCTTGTATTGCAGTTGTTAACGAAAAGTTTAGACAAAACCACTTCGTAGCAGAGCACTTGCCGTAGGGTTTTAGCTTACCCTGCAGTGCCCGGGGGTACCGGCTGCTCAACTCGGACACAGCCAGATGAGGTCTCTCGGTTCGAAGTCGGACTACGGTGACTACGGGCAACCTGCTGCACTCGCAACCTGGAGAAGACAGGAGCAACTGAAAATATGCATTGGCTTGTAGTGGTAATTGCTGCATGGCCATGACAGAACCCGTCTATGAACCCTCACACAACCTGAGAACAGAACCGGTAATGCTCACCCAGCGAAGTGCCCAGAAGGGCCTAGCTGAAAAACTACATCTTACCAGCAGCATGCCCGACGGCCTTTTCGCTGCTGAACGCGAAGCAAGCCTGAATCTGCAATCTCCCAGAAAGGAGCCACTGAAAAGCCCTTGGCTTATGGTGGCAACTAAGACATGGGATGGGAATGACGGAAGCCCTTTTCGAACCTTTGCTCAACCTGAACACAGAACCGGTAAGTCTCAGCCAGCGAAGTGCTCAGAAGAGGAAAACAGGCCCAGCCCTGGGCCTAGCTCTCAGGAGCGGCTGCATCGCTCAAGCCGGCAAGGCCCTTCAAATCAAGCTGGTAGTCTCCGGATTGCTCCTGGAAGTTGCTTGCAATCTGCAGCGCGATTGTTCCCACATCAGCTGTATGCAGAGGCGGCGCAGTCGGATCCGGCCGCCCGCGGCGGAAGCCGGTGAAACGGCTAAACGGCACCTCCAGGCTTTCCTCTGGCTCCGGAGTGAAACGGACTTGGTAAGAGCTTCCTGCCTCCGCTCCCCGGATCTTCAAGAGCAGCGTGTACTCTCGCCCGTCGGAGCCGGCTACATCCAGCTGCAGGCCTGTGAAAGTCGTCAGCGGCTTTGGAAGCTCCGCAACGTCGAGGTTAACACCGGCGAATCCTGCTTTCAGCTTGCTCGGGTCGAGAGTTCCTTGGAACTTAGCGCCGGCCTTGCTCGGTATCAGCCTCGCCGTAGAAACCCCGCCGCGGACGGCATCAGTTACCGGCTTCCATTGGCCGAAGTGCCACGACACAGGCCCTCCCAGAAGCGGAACTGGCGCAGCTGCAGACCTGGATTCCGCCAGGGCGGTGGTGCAACTCGTCGCCACGGCGGTGGCTGCTGCAACCGCAACAGCTCGGCGAAAGTTTCCCGACGACCGCATGGCACCCACTGCTGAGCATAGAAAGGATTGAGTCGAAAGCTTGAGCCGTAGCCATTCAATACGGTTTGAGGGTTCAGACGTTATCGTGCTTAGGAATGCAGGGATCTCACCTCGAACACCAAGCCAAGAACTGGACCAGGGCTGGCGGGTTGAGTACGGATTTGTGTTCACTCGTATTTCCGATAGGAAACCCAAACCAAACCTTAAACCACCGACCACCTTAACACTGCTAAGGAGCCCCTATGCACGCTTATCAGCTCACCGGTGTCGTGCTCAACTCAACACGGCGAGGCCTCCCGATTGGTCAGAAGCTGCGGCCCGACTTGCAAGATCTTCATGGCAAGAACCAAAGTGTCAAATTTAAGGCTTTAAGGTTGAAGCCTAAACTCCAAACCCTAAGACAACTGCAAAGGCTGGATGCTCTGGTTTTGGCAGCCATGGAAAGGCTGCATCTCAAAGCAGCTTAGGCACATCATCAGCAAACCCTAATCAGCTGCTCGGCTAACTGGACAGACGCTTGAGCCACTGAGCTTCAGGTTGCAGATTGTACTTTTCTCGAACTTCTGGAAGCCTGGATTCCGGAGATCGGGTTGGGAATGAGATTTCTTGCAGGCGGAACAGCAATTGGGGTTCGGACTGGGCTTTGGTAGGGCCCGGAGCTTCCAAACCCAGGTTCCCAACTTCCCACAGGACCAAACGTGTCATTACTCCTTCGTCACAAGAAGACGGCGTCAATGTCGAGAGGGAGGAGGATGACCAAGCTTGTGATGGTCATGGAGATGGTGATGCCAATGGTGGATGTGGTTTCTCTGTTGGCGACAGTGAGGATGAAGAAGAAAAATAAGTCCCCATGGCGATGATGGTTTGACCATGATGGTGCTGCTGCTGATGGCGGTGATGCAACTGATCAGAAGGATGATGGTGGTGGTGCTGCTGCTGCCGCCAGTCTTGCTGGTGGCTGTGGTGCCGGTCGTGGTGTTGGTGGTTGGGGTGGTGGTGGCGTTGATAGTGGTTTCGGGGCTGGGGGCGGCGGCGGCGCTGCAGCTGGTGCTGCTGCTGCTGCTGCTGCTGCTGCTGCTGGTGCTAGTGCCTGACGCCTCGTGCCTGCCATAGGCGCCCAAACCTGGAACGTAGGCGCCCGGCGTGGGCAGCGGGCACTCCTGCGGACCCAAGAACAACACTCTTTGGTTTTGTTAAGCCCGACATCCCACCCCGAACTGCTGCAATGCCACAATGCCTGCGGGTCATAACCCCCGAGATCCACCAGCCTGGATAACCCCAAGCTCCATAGCCGGGCAGCCCAACTCGAAACCACGATCTGATGCCTTATAGCATCAAAATCTCAAAAAGTTCAAGGTCTCCTCTTACAACCTACCCCACGGTGGAGTGCATTCAGTGCGAACCCTCACCCAGAGCCCAGAGCCCTAGGCCCCATTTAGCCCTCACTTGGGGGATCAGTGACTTGGTATGTAAGGCAGTGAGGTTATAGACGTCATATGTAACAGCTAGTCTTCAGGCAAGCAGGCCAAAGCAGACATCCTCCACTCGAATCGCTCCAATCCATGGCAGTTGCAATGGCCTCCGTTGGCGCTCTGAGGCCCTAAACGCCCTAACGACCCTAAAAACACAACAACACACTAAATCCAAACCCTAACTTTCAGTTTCGGTTGCGAATGAAACACGCAGGGGGTGGAGGTGGCATTATCGTCCCGAGAAGTCCCTTGGGAACGTTCGCATCGAAACATAGCCCACCCGCTTTGCCTCATAAAGATGGGCGTCTACCAAAACATAACCATCATAACCATCTTCGTCGCCGCCGTCCACACCATCGCCGCCGTGATTCAAGCAATCATTATGATCTTCATGGGCATTATAACCAAAAACCGTACAGACTAAGACCCAAAACCACAACAGACTTCGTCATGAGCCAAAACTCGAAGAAAATCTAAAAACTGGCACCAGCAGGATCAGCCCTAATGTGCCAGGGCCCTCACCGTGTGCAGGCCAGGCGCAGGGTCGCCAGAAGGCGCCTGGACAGAAGCTGCCCACCCCACAGCAACCATGAAATCCTAAACCCTAAGCCCAAAATCCTGAAAACCGGATACCCTAAAGCCCCGAAACGCTGAAGTCATATTGAGGATACGCCAGCCTGGAACATCTAACCACATTAGCCGTTCAGCCCAGCAGATCACTCTGCCTGTGGCGGGTGCGTCAGAGCTCGGAACAAGGACCTGAGATAAGCTTCAAACACAAAACAAAATATTGGATAAGGAGGGAAAACAGAGTGTCGCGGGCATGCGAATGCATATATATATATACAGAGATATATATATATATATTCACTCACTCACTTACTTACTTGCTTACTTACTACGTGCTTAATTAGTTATCTATTTGTTTGTCTGTTATGTAGACATTTAAGTGTGTGTGTGTGTGTATGTATATATATATATGTGCTCCATATATACGTACATAGATACATAGATACATAGATACATAGATACATACATAGATACATACATACATACATACATACATACATACATACATCATACAAACATACATATATATATACATGTATATGTATGTATGTATGTATGTATGTATGTATGTATGTATGTGAGTATGTACGTATGTATGTATGTATGTACGTATGTCTGGGTATGTGTACGTGCATGTATTTG
>CAJNJA010016313.1:0-11404 GCA_905231915.1 Symbiodinium necroappetens | reverse complement strand
CTAGCAATAAATTATTTTCTATTTTATTTTAATTTCTTTAAATCGAATTATTGAAATTCTAAGAATTTTTATAATCATAATTAACTTTGCTTTCTGTATATTTATATATTTTCAATTTATGAATTTCTTTCAAAAAAATATAAAGAATTCCAAGAATCCAAATCAATATTTTTATTATTATATATCGAATCGGATATATCTATTGTCTATATAATAGATGCTATCATTACATATTGACAATAGATTGCTCGATTAAATGAAATAGAACTTATATTTTTCATATATATCATTTCTGTTTCATATTTTTATAGAAAAATCATGAGGCGATAGCCCATCTATCTCCCATAGTAAGGTCTTGCAAGATATTTTGAAAATCTCAGAAAATAATATATCGTATATGCTCGATATCATGATTATTTCTTCTCTTGAGGTAGGCTCAAAAATGACAATATAATTGATTCGCTACCAATCATTTTAAAAAATACATCTTCATTATAAATATTTTCCGAGAAATATAGATATTTATTATAAAATTATTTTTGAATTATATTTCTAATTAACGAATATAAAAAATTAGTATTCGACTATTAAAATAAATTCGCAAGAAATATATTATATATGGATTAATTTTGAAAATAGATTTCTTATCGGATAAGAATATTTTTTTCAAATTTTTTATTCGATAAATTTAGCGTTATGATATAGCTATAGCAAATCGAAATTTTGAAATTCTTAATTTTTTGTTATTTGTAATCTTTATTATCAAAATAAATCAAAAAATAAATTCAAATAAATCTAAATGAATTTTAAATCAAGAAATATACTATATAGAAAATTATATATATAAATAAAATAGAGATTCATCCAATATAATATTATTAAATAAATCAATTATTTTTAATATTAAGATTCTTATCGATAAATTAACCAATCTAAAATCGACATATTAAAAAAATTCATATCTATATTTGAGAAGAATTTAATGATCCAAGATTCAAAATAAATATCGAGGCACGTGACGACACAGAAGAAAGAAATGAGTTTTATTCTGGGCATCTAGAAAATTCAAGAAAGACCGATATATACAGAGAATATAATAATTATATGGGTCTTCAATTTGGTCAGCCTTAAGAAATCGCCCAAGCTGAAGAGATTTTGTTCAATTCAAAATCAAGTTCATTCTAATTTTTTGAAGCTTTCCAATCTATGAACAAATATAAAGATCAATCAAGAAGATTACAGAAATTTAAATTCCAAAACCTCAAATTCTTTGGCAATAACAAAACAAGAAAATTATCAATTTGGAAAATTTTAAACCACTAAAGGCATTATAATCTCTAATAAATAATATATTTGGCAATAGAACTTCTAGATTCATAAATCTAATTAAAATTAATAAAATATCTTAATAAATACATATATATATAGATAATATTTTTTTCGAAAATTTATATATTATCAATCAATCGTCTTAAGAAACATAATAAAATTCTAAATAAATAACATATACTCTTTCAATATAAAACATATTTTTTTTAATAAAATAAAGATTCATCCAATATATTCTTTTTTAATTAAAGCAATGCTTTTTAATATTAAGGTTTTTACCGAAAATTATTAATTAATTTAAAATCGAAATATAAATATACTCATATCTAATTTGAAAAGAATTTAATGAATCTATATAGAACAAATCTTTAAGATTTTCATTTAATTTAATTTCCTAAATTTCACGAATAGAACATAATATCAAAAAAAAATAGAGAATTAAAAATTTGTGAAAAAAATATTAGTCGAAGAAATATAAAATCATATCGAAAAGCAGATCGATATAAATTCTAGATCTCGAAATCAAAAAATTTTATCGAAGAAATTCGATAATCATTATGCCATATCAATCGAAAATTCAATTTCGATATTTGTGAATATCATATATAATATTTTTTGGTTATATATTCTTATTCGAAGTCAATTATTCGGAACGTAGGATCTATAATTATTGAATTTTCTATCTTCAGATTTGTAGATTTATCAAATATTCTGATTAGGAAATTCATGTTCTCATATCTTTGTAGGGGTTTCTATTTTTGAGCATGTTCGCGCAATTGCAACGCAGCTTCGAGCAAGCCTTTTGTCATGCAGCGTGGATTTCACCTCAGCTGCTGGTCACTTCAGGGACCCGCGAACGAGACTGACAATGTGCACTGCCACTTCTGCTCATACAAAGGGGACAGACTTGCTTTTCTTCTTTGTGGTGTCCTGCCATTCCGAGCAATTGCAAACAAGGCATGCTTGGTTATGTCAGTGAGGGGAATGCACCCTCATGACGACAACACCGTGGCCTCAAGCAGACCATCCAACGGGAAATCATCCTCAGTCACAGCGCAGGCAGTTGGCATCATGCCGTCTGTCTGCTAGAGCAATGCATCTTGAAGTCTTGACTCTAAGATCGCTGCATCCCGACTTCTTCTCGGGCTGCGGCTTCGGGCACGGCCTCGACAGTCGGAAAGGACTGTGTGTGTTGCAATGCTGCTCGTGTCCCATCTGAGCGAGAGGCCCTGGCCACTGCTTTGAGCACGATCCCTGCAACAAAGGAAGCAAATGGAGACTGCGGCACATGACAGCTGGAGGCACATGTACCTGGGCTCTGCTTCCTCGCGCTCGAACTCCACGGGCGCATTGCGTCGAGAGCTGGAGCTTGGACCATCGTCTGCATCGGCCGCTCCAGCAAAACTCCTGGTCCTGGATTTCTCAATAGGAAACGCGCCAAACATAGCAAGACATTTCATACAGAAAACGCAGCGGTGGCCGCCAGCATCGATCAGGTAACAAAAGAAGCTGGGTGGCAGGACTTCATGCCCCCTGTCGAGCCAATGTGAGCCAGGCCTCGGCAGCCAAGGATTCAGCTTGATAAAGTGTCAGACCGTCCCCATTCTTTGAGCCCCTGTGACTGGACATTGAAATCTCTGCCAAGCTGCGACCCTCGTTTTGCTCCATCCGCTCTTTGTCAAACTTGTAGATCCCGGCCTGGCCTGAGATGCGACCAAAGATGGGCCCGAGAGGTCAGCCGAGCTCATCAGTCGTTTCTAAGCCAAAAGCTTCGGTCTGCGAAGAGGGGCTTGTCATAAACGCTGACTTTCTCATCGTTGCCCCCTGAGAATCCACTGTCCTGCACATGTTATTTCAGCTCTGCCAGGGTCTTGGTTTTGTCAGTCTTCCTCTGTGCCTTTACAAGCCGACAAGACAAAGAACATGAGAATGAAGCTGAGGCCATGACCATGCCAGCAGACTGGTTGAAGAGACGCTGATCGAACATGGCTTCCGAGCTTGTAGGCTGGGCAGCCTGCAACAAAATTACGCTGTGAACTGTGACTACAGCAAGACGACGACGAGCTTGAACGCTGACTATGCTGAAAGCAACTGCAGTTGGCCTTCTTCTTACAATCATATCCTAGTCGCGGCCTGTCCCAGGGCGATGCGCTCGGAGACGTCGCGGTCCTCCTCTCGGCCTCGCTTGTTCTTCTTGCCTGCAGCCATTTCGGAGATTATTTTTTGAAGCTTCGGGAGTTGGGATAGCGCTTGCGTCTAACGACGGTGGAGGCTCGGCTTGCTTGTCTTTCAAACTCATAGCCCGGCCTGCCAGTTCCAAACGCTGGTCTCTCTCAATTTCCTTTTGCCGATCCTTCAGCACCTGAAAACATCACTTGTCTTGCAAAGCGAAAGGCTTTGCTTCTTGATTTCCATCAAAGCTGCATGCCTCCATGCGCTGCCGCCTGTCCTCGGCTTCTTTAGTGTCCTCCCCGTCCTTGGCCGGCCTGGTTGCGGAAACATCTGTACGTCAGAGTTTTCAATTTCGATTATTTGTGTGGGCTTTGAGTCGATGGCGCCGACGCAAGCTCTGCACGCTGTTGCCGTGCCTGGCACCGGAGTAGTGTAGGAGAGCAGTGAAAACAAGGGGAAAACGTCCATGCCTTCGCTGCCAAATCTCTGAGTTGCTGCTCGCGAATCTCCTCCTCACGAACCTCGTGGATTCGTGGCGTTGTCGGTGCCATTCTGTCCGGGTATCGAGCTGTCAGGCCCAGCCTTCTTCTGTCGGATCAAATCATTTCTGATCTTGATCTCTTCTCTTGCTTTACGCTCAGCAAGGTACCTGTGCCAAGATTCAGGAGCTGCGGCAGGGTGGTTGGTCTAAAAGCTTACACTTCAACACCCATCAATCGGCAGCTCGGCACAAATCCTCACTGATCGCAGCAAACTTGTCGTTCACTGCAACGTCCTCTGCTCAATCAGCCGCAAACCCTTCATGCAACGGACGTCATAGGTACACCCATGTACATACGTACGGGGTCGTACAGGCATACATGCATACGCGCGTACAGCTTATATGATCAAACTCGTTTTGCAAGACAATAAAGCGGCTAGACATATGTCACTGCAGCGATCTACAACTCGGGGCACTGCATGGCCGCGCGGCATAAAGTGCCGTCGCGGCAGGGCAGGGGTCCAGAAGTCATTATGTCGTGTGGTTTGCTAGGGAACTCCCGAGGATACGCGGTGTTGCAAGCCTTTTCAGGCGAAGCCTCAAAACAACCGAAATCCCAATTGTCCACATGCCCACGCAACGACTTCCACAAGACGCTAAAATAGGTCAACCCCTTGCATCACATGAGGTTCAGTTAGATATGACGTAGGTTGCAACATTTCTGTCTATGTGTTCTGGGAAGAAAGAAAGAAAGCGCATGTACCAACACACGCCGAAGACTGAGTCTCAAACCCGAAGCCTGAGTTCGGGTTCGGGTTCAGGGGTCATCAAATGTCTATGGGCGTCAGCTCCCCTTCATGGCGCGAGAGGGGCCCATCAAGTTGGAAACTGCTGCCGCTGAAAATGCTCAGCCAGGTATGTTGAGGTCTCTTAAGGCTCAAGTATGAGACAAAGGCATACACTCGACACCTGCCCCGTTCTTGACTCTTGAAGTTCCCGGGGTTCACAAACCTGGGCCATGCCGCATGTGCCGACCCCGAGAGTGATCCCAGCCAACACCTCCACGAACCAAAACAAGCTTGGCAGCCGATATGCAAAAATGGATCATTCATCCCCGACCGACTCTGGCACAAAGCACCCAGCAAACCCCGACAAAACCTGCCTAACAGAAACTTTAACTGCTAGGTAACGGGTAGACATTAGACACTCCACCTAGGGTTTAGGGATTAAGGAGCCTGAACAGAGCAATCCGACTCTCTGGTCGAGAGTACTGGGGGGGAACTTCTTCGAACTATGACCTGCGATGGCAGCTAGAACTTGGCCCCGTCCTGCAAGCTTCGTCCGTCTGCGGAGAGCCGCTTGTCCAGTGGGATCGTGTAACCCTGGCATGATGTCAAAATGTCTCGTGCAAAAAAGGCGTTATGGAATGCCTGTTTGATCAAAAGCAGCCTTCGCGTTCTTCCAATTGGAGATGCAGGGCGGGATCTTCCAATCCTTCTGATCCTCGAACAGTGCTAGTGACAGTGGCACAACTCCGAACACCAAGCCAAGCAAGCCAAGAAATGCTCACTTCCTTGGCGGTCAGCTTGCGTGGCGGCGAGTGATGAACTGGTGGTGGAGGAGAAGGCGGTCCACGAGGAACCTAGGCAACTCATGACAAGTCGTCTATGCGAGGCTATGCGAGGCTGCCGGCCCTGCCGGCCTTCTTGTGCTTGAACTTCGGAGGAGCGAATGGATCCACTGGTCGTTCCACGAGCTTGATGACACGCTCCTGAGCAAGGCAAGGAGGACCAAGGACTTTCCTCCTTCCTCCGTTGGACTTTTAGGCGGAGGTGCACGGCAGTTGGGGGTGTAGCCAGGCCTCAGCACACCAGGCAGGAAGCAAGACTGTCACGGAACGGCCGCAACAAACTTGTGTCTGGGTTGCTTGCGCATTCGGGTTCGGAGTGTACCGGATGAACTCGGCTTCCTCTCCACAGAAACTAGAAATCAATCCACCCACTACAGTACAAGTCTGCTCCGGCAAACTTTGTCGGGCAGAAGAAGGATGCTAGTGAAAGCGTCCTTCTGCTCTTGCTTCTTTGGCCTGGCGACTTGCTAGTGGTATCTGGGAAAAAACGAGAACAGTAGCATGTAAACTGAAGAGCCAGGACAAACATAGTCATAACCACGACGATGATGCTTGCCACTGACATCGAAGCTGCCGCTGCACCTTCTCCTCATACCCTTACCACTCCCACTGCTGGCACTATCACTCGTAATGCTATTGTTTTGAAAGCAACGAAAACATGAATGATACATCAAGAATGTGGAAGTACATGAACGTGCAAGTAAACAAATGAATGAACAGGATGCCCACACAACAAGCGCTTGGTTACAACAAAGAACGCTTTTTAGCCCTGGATTCTGCTTGCGTCTTCGCTTGCCGTCAAGGTGCACTCCGGCTTGGATTTTGCCATTGAGCGCCATTTCCAAAGCCTGGCACGGGATACTGGCACTATACGCTTGTGTCATCTCTCGGCATTTGTAGATCCCTATCACGGAGAGCTCCTGCGAGCAAACCGTCTTTGAATTAAAGCCCTGCAGAACCATGCACACCCGGAATATATGTCGGCTCCTAAACCCGAAATGCGAAGACGCACCCATATGAACACAAGTCGCGAGCCCAAGCGAAACTTTGCGATCGTGAGTATTTCGAGACTCCTTCGCAACATCAGGACAGAGCTCTATATCACCCGGGATACCTGAGCCTCTCAAGCTCTGGATTCAACGCCTTCTGCGTCCGTTCCGTGTTGAGGATATCGATTTCCAGCGAGGGCCTCTCCAGCTCCTGCCACGATCTGAAGCGAAGTGTAGAGAGCCACTCTATTCCTTTCCGTTCCTTTTGTTTGGAGTAGTCTTACTCTTCGTGTCTTAGACTTAGTGTCTCACTTCAGGCCCTGAACCCAACAACTGATGTGAGTATCATGAGGTTCTTCGAAGTCGATGCGCTGTACGGTAAAGAACCCCATGAAGCCTCCGAAATATCCTTGAACCCTAAACTCCTTTCAAACTGTACGACACTGTACGAAGTTCTTTGGCAGCCTGCATCCAACAGAACCCGTTCCAAAGAAGGTCCTCGGGCTTCGACCATTTCTCTCGGGAGTCTTCTGGCCGCGTCCACACAGCCAGCTTGTCCTTGGCGACGAGAGCGTTCTTGAAAGATCTCTGCATGATTTACAGGAGCGTGACTAATACCTTGTCTGGGGATTATCAAGGGGTTGCTTACTGTAATTACCTAGCTTGAATCCGTGTTTATAAGGTTTCCACAAGCTTTAGCACTGCATCGACCCGAAGTCCTTCATCGCCAGTCTGACTTATTGCTAAGCTGCTAAAATATGCTAAGATGTTGTCGTTCTTACTTGAACCTATCTGGCATCTGAGCACGCAGGGCACCGCAACAGTCCGCAAGCGCTCGTGCCGTTAAGTGCTTTTCATGCGTCCAGGTTTCGTGGACATGTGGTTGGACATTCTGATCATTCATCACACTTACATGATGTCGCTATCTGCTTCTGTGCGTTCATATAAACTTTTACGTGTTTTTCGGACTGCGACTAACAGGGACTAACACTTACTCTTATGATGGGAGTATGGATTTCTGCATGTGTGGACTTACGTATGCTTGCGCGTATGTCGGCATGGTACACTTCGCGCTTGCCTCCAATGCAGCCGCGTGAGTACGCTACAGTGTTATTGCATGGAACCCATGTTCGGACCTAACGTGTTTTCTGGTGATTTGAGTCACCGGCCGACTTGTGCTTGATCACGGCATCCCACGCGATCTTGCCGGTGTTGTCGGTTTGCAGGGCGACCACCTCAAGCCACAAATCTCGCAATCCTGCATCAGCCTGAGACAATTGACTTAGGAACATCCCGCGCAGCACCTGCTGGTGGGTCTTGCCAGCTTTGCCCATGTCCAGCGGATACCTGCAGCTTGGGCAGGAATTGACTCCAGGTGGCAAAGCAAAGAAGCACCATGCAGCTTCTCATGGCTGAGCATGAGAAATCTGGCATGCAGAAGAACACTCTTCCAATAAGTTTACAGGCACGCTTTAGTGCATTGACTTATGAATGTATATATATATATACACACCCCACATGTATACGCTCATATGAATGTTGGTTGTTTAAAGCTGTTTGTACTATTCTGTATCAAGGAAGCCTTCACACTTCATGCGTACTGAATTCCGGTGTCCAGCAGCCATGAGCCTACAAGAACTCCTGGAGCCCACTGGGATGGTGGCTGGGCCATGTGGATCTCGGGGAACGCTCCGCCATCTCCGAAGTCGGCTAAGCTTCTGGGCGTCCAGCCTCCCACTAGGCTCAGGGCGTTTAGGATTTTAGGGTTTGCGACGGTTCATTGGCGACATGCAAAACAGCGGCCCGCGTGAGCCGCATGAAACACAACCAAGCATGCGCACCCGCATTGGGGGGCTGCAGCGCGAATTAAAAGTCAAGCTGGTGGCATCCGGCGCGAAACAAGCACATGGTCGGCTGGACGAGAAACAAGCGACCCCGAGTGATGTGCAGCAAAGAGTAAATGTCGAGGACCCTCAGGGATCAAGATCGAAATGCAAACACTTCGTGACTTGTGTGTCACCTATACTTGCTGAAAGGATATTGAGCTGGTTTCTGTGATGGAGAACCACATGCGTCCGATGAAATGTGGCAGATTCGCAGTCTGGCCTTTCCGTCGTCCGTACGGGGGCGGACCACGACTAGCTGCAACCTCGCAGCAGGTCGCGCAACTTTCAAAAATGGTGAACGAGCTATCGTGTCCTCATGTGGATTGCCGTGAAACATGTTTCCACAAAGACAGCCTAAGCCACGGACAATGGCAGTTTCAGTGGTTGTCGAGGCTTTGAACGATCCCACTGTAGCATCGGCCACCTGCCAGCAAGGATTTATTTGGAACGTCCGGCAAGAACTCAGTTCCTGCTCTCGATCCACATCACATCCCTGACCTCTAAGCTCTGCCGTGGCTGGGGCAGGCGTCTTAACCTCCGTATCAAGGTCATCTCGTAAGATCGCCATGCATGTTAGTCTCGTTGGCACGTGATCAGCTCAGGCAGAAGCAACTCGGCCATGAAGCAGCCGGAGCCTTAGAGAGTCAGAAGGAAGCGATGAACGTCTGACAGCGGTCAATTGTTATCACTGACAAGCAAAGACTCGTGTGCCATAGGGCGAAGCTTCACCGAGGCGGGAGCTGCTGCTGGACGTGCCAGCGGGAAATCGGGAGTGAAACACGTTCTATCACATTTGAACCAGCAGATGACTGCAGACGGCCACTGCTTCAATGCTGTTGTCATGTACACAGCCTAGGCACGCTCGCCGGAAGACAAGACCAGGTTGCCAATAATGATGTCAAGGTCCGGCCATGTGCCGGAAAGGCTCTTGCTCTGTTGGCGTTGTTTGCAAAGTGTATTTCGAAGCCAATCAATGCATGCCTCTCTGTACACAAAGGTTCAATTCCTGTAATTAAAGCAAGTGCAAGCCAGGCAAGCAATGACTGCAGTACTTTCCGTCGGTGCCTTTAATCATTAATCGACGGAGTTCGAACCGGAATCAGCCTCTTTCTTGATGCAGTCATGTGCCAGTCTGCAGGGGGCTTTGCGAATTTGGCATGCCAACGTGCAGGTGGTTCACGAAGGTAGGAACATTGCGGAAAGGCACTGAATTTATGTTGTAAACCGTACAAAGCCGCCACGAGACTATGCTGCAAGTCTGTGCGACCAAAGTCTTTCCTACCTAAGCTTCCACAGGCTTGGTCTCGGATGAATTCATCTCAGCAGATACTGACTTGAGACTTGAACGAGCAGGGGTGGGCACTTGCGTTGTCAACCTCAGACAGGATTTTGTAACAGTTGCGACGTGCGATGCCAAAAGGCCGAGGTTTCCCCGAGGTTCGTCGACATGGCAGCTATTAGCATTTTGTGATTGTATGCAAAGTCTGAAGTTGTTCGGATTGGCTGGGACTGCAGTCGTAGACGTAGAGCTGAACCCGCTTGCAACATACCGTTGTCTCTCGACTCAAGCTCACAATGACTGCTCAAGTTGTAGTTTCCGTCCTCTTCTTGCATCCGTAGGCAATTCAAGGAGCCATGAGGAGGACCTGGGGTGCAGTGGGGGCGCCCGTGGACAACATGACCCCGATGAAGACGACTCCACCTCCCTTGCTGCAAGAGAAGATTGTTGGGGCTGCAGCATTTCTTGATCTCCTCCTTGCAATTCGGTTGTTCGGCTTGCACGGCATCCCGTAACTTCGGGTGTAACTTTGTCGCTAGAAATGCTAGACCTGATGCTTGTTCCGAAGGACCGCTGCATACTATTTAGTAGAGATCCGCAATCAACCTTTAGTGGCTGTAGTGAGCTCCCAGAGCCCCTGTGCTGCCGCATGCCGTCACAGGTCCCGCACACATGGGCCAGTGTCACAGCACGTGACGGGGAGGTGGCTTCGTGTGGTGGATCCTGCACCAGGCGCATGAACAATCAACCCCCGACAGCTTCTTGGAACCTATAGTTCGGTCTCTGCATTTCTCTTCATGTTGCTCTTCGGATGACCAAGAGTATTGAACGGGGGCGAAGGAGGCAACCTTGTGGCACATGTACAGACCACAAAAAGAACAAAGCGACATTGCTCACAAGATGCCCGTTTCTGCGTCAATTGTGCCGGGGAGGTACCTCGACATTGCCCTGGAACTGATCTTCGGGGCTGACTGCGCGTTGGGCGATGTCCTGGAAAGAAGCAGCAAGCTGGCGTGTCACAACTACACGTTCGACAGTCCTTGTTCAGCCTGCTTCGGATGTCGTCCTCGTCCTGAGAGAGTGTCCGCAGTATTTGCGTTGTGATGACTTTGAATGATATTGTCGGAAGGACGAGGCCGCACACTGATGTCTTAATCCGCCAAAGCCGCAAAACTCTGAAAGCTGAGCAGCAAGTCGGCACCCGGCTGATCAGAGTACCTAATTAGGTTTCAAGTAGAGTCGCATATAGTACCCCGGCTGGCCATATCCTACTTCCAACCGCAATCATATCACCTGCTTACAAAGTCCAGTCCTGGCTTGACGTTAGCAAAACTTCAGAACTACATACCCAAACACGAACATGAGAGCCCAGCGCTCGAGGTTGAAATGTTTCCCAGGCTCGGCCGACCACCGCCTGACCAAGAACCGGAGCAAAGATACATACGATCACAAGAATCAGCAACATCTACGGGGCACAGGATGTTGAGGAAGTCTCCGTTCCCAAGACTTAACGCAACAAGAGCCCTTGCACCTACCGTGGAGAGCAGGCGCGCAGGTCCCTTGCCGCAGCTGTTCGTGGCGTCCGCCTCAGAGAGGCTCCTGGTCAATGCTCTGCAAAGACCGGCTCGGCTATACGGG
>CAJNJA010016311.1:0-11406 GCA_905231915.1 Symbiodinium necroappetens | reverse complement strand
CTAAACCCTAAACCCAAAACACCCCTTAGCCACAGAGTAGCCTGCGAATTTAGGGTTTAGGGCTTCCGGCTTCGTCGGGTTTAGAAAGTAGGTAGCGCGTCGTAGGTTTTTGTTTTCGCATGCTTTTTTCATTCGTGAATATTCGTCAAGATATGGCTGCTTTCTTGATGCGATGTCAGGTGCAATGTTCACTTAGGGGTAGTGGTAGTGGCGTCTATATGAGGGACACTGGGTAGTCAACCGCCGCGGTGACACCTGACAACATGTGGGAGCTTGATGTGGTCCGCGGTTCGTAGCATCCTCACTCTTTTAGTTACCGGTACATGCTAATTTACCTGTAGTCTCCATTGTAGTTCCTTTTTGGGGTTCCCTTTTAGGATCCTTACTTTTGAATTGGTTAAACCAAAAAAAAGAACCACAATGGAGACTATAGCGAATTTGTTATGAGAAATGCTCGAACGTCATGAACAGAGCCGATGACTCCGGGTTCAGAGACCCTCCCGCGAACTCGGGTGTCTTGATGTTTGGAAACTGTGCAGGTACACTCTAAACCCTACACCCCTAAACCCCTAAACCCTAAACCCCTGACCCCTAAACCCCTAAACCCTAAACCCCTAAACCCCTAACCCCCTAACCCCCTAAACCCTAAACCCTAAACCCCCACCCCCCCAAATTGAAATTACCAGCTCTTGGTGCCTCTCTGCCGCAAAGTCTCAATCGTGAGCCTGAGCCCCGAAGTGTACATGCTAAGATAGGAGCCTGATTCAGAGACCCCTAGGTCTTTCTTGGGTTTAGGGTTTAGGGTTCAGGGTTTAGGGTTTAGGAGCCTGATAAAGAGCCCCTAGGTCTTTCTTACGGTTCTTACGATGAACCCTAATACTGGGGTTATGGGGCCAGGGATTCTTCATCAGGTTCCTACCTTATCATGAGCCCATCAGTCCTCATGGTCTTTGCTCTCGAAGTCTTGGGGTGCTGATAAGTTCCGTGCGCAGTTCAGAACGGAAAGACGTTTAGGAGGGTTCGACTCGGTCTTCGACATGCCATGCTGCGTCTTGCACTCCGGTCGTCCCGCTTCGATCTCGGAATGGTTTCACCCTAATCCCTAAACCGTTGAAGACAGAGGCAGATCCGAACCCTGGACCCTCGACAACACGACATCTCATGTGTCAATGTAGTGTTTCCACAATTCAACATTGCTTTTGGCGTTCTTCAAAGGAAAAGAAAGACGCCTACAATAGAGGCCCCTTAACCCTAAACCCTAAACTTCCACACAGAGTCCCCTGTTTTCCTGAAACTCCCCCGTAGACCCTGCACAATGCGTGATGCTTCATTCGTGCCCGGGGGCTCCAACTACTACGAAAATAGCACCCAAGAGCAGTTCAGAGTAGGCTGTTGAAGCTTTAAAAAAATATCACCATTACTATTTTGGGGCTCCTTATTATGATTGTAGAGTGAAGTATATACTATAATCATCCCAAAACATTTGTTCTAGTTATGAACACCAACCCTAAGCCCTAAACCCCTATTCTGATCATTAAGGCCCCATGCTACTTGGACCCTCTTACCTTTCCTAAACCCTAAACTTTAAACTCAAAGCAGCGCCAGGACCTGCCGAACTTCGACACAGAGCCCACAGAGAAAGAGACCGATGCCCAGGTGCCTTCGCATGGGGTCCCGGCATCCAGGGCCTACCTGGACCCTAAAGAACCTACCTTCTTTAGGATTCATATATTATGACTTATTGAAAAAGTCGGTTGTTTGGGGTTCAGGTAGGGTCAAGGGTTTAGGGTTTAGGATTTAGGGGTTACAGGTTTAGGGTTCAGAGCCTTCAGAATCACCACTCCTATTTTGGGGGTTCCTTATTATGAATGTAGGATAATATACCCAAAACCCAAATCTAACGATTAAGGCCCCTATATTGGGGTCAAGGGCTTCGCGTTGAAGAATCGGGAGAGTTTGGGCCAAACCCAAAACTCCAAACCCCTAAACACTAAACCCCGAAACCCTAAACCCCTAAACCCCTAAACCCTAAACCCCTAAACCCTAAACCCCTAAACCCAAAAACCCCTAAACACCAAAAACCCCTAAAACCCCTAAAACCCTAAAACCCAAAACCATGTGGGGCTTTAAGGGTTCAGGGTCCTCGGGTGTGGGACTTGGGGGCTTGAAGGTTTGGGCTTTTTTTTGGCGTTTGGAGTGCAGTGCACGGTTTAGGGTTTAGGGCATTAGGGCATTAGGGTATAGGAGTTTAGGGTTTAGGGTATTAGGGCATTAGGGTATAGGAGTTTAGGGTTTAGGGCATTAGGGCATTAGGGTATAGAAGTTTAGGGTTTGGGGTTTAGGGCATTAGGGTATAGGAGTTTAGGGTTTGGGGTTTGGGGCAGGGTGGCCAAATGCCTGCATTGCCCGTGACAGCCGTTCCCATACTTGTTAGGCAATGCGGGGTTTTGTCCATCACCACTGACAGGACCGCGGCATCTACGGATATGTGGCTGCTTCCATCTTGTGTCAATCGTTCTTCCCAAAAACACCCTCAGAGTTAACCCTTGTAGCAAGAATTCTAGGAAGCCGCCTCGTCACGCTGTGTTTCCTAGGTGCATTAGGGAGACCCCCCTTTAAGGGGACCCTTCTTAACCCTACTTCTGGCTCTCTTAAACGGGATTCTTATTGAGAGGGTCTATGTCCCCAAGGGTCCCCGAATCCTAAACCCTAAACCCCCAAACCCCTAGAACCCTAAACCCCTAAAGCCCTAAAACCCTAAAGCCCTAGACCCTAAACCCTTAACTCCCAATGCTACAAATCCTCCATAGCCCCTTCCACAGCTTCCAACCGTAAGTTCCTGAGGGGATCGGGGGAGTTGCAGACCGTTGAGGGTTCCACGGTTTAGGGTTTATATAGGCTTTAGGGTTTAGGGTACCTAACATACTAACAAACCACCTCAAGCATTCAGAGCATACTATTTCGCATCGTAATATCTGGTAGCCAAAGTCCCCTAAACCCCTAAACCCCTAAACCCCTAAAAACCCCTACACCCCAAACCCTAAACCCAAACCCTAAACCCCTAAACCCCTAAAAAACCCTACACCCTAAAAACCCCCACGACCCCAAACCCTAAACCCCAAACAAGCCCTGATGCCTGGGGTTTCGGGATGCTCGGAGATGCACCCGTGATCAGCTCTCCGAAGGCCGGGTTTGAATAACTCGAATAGGTTTCTGGTGTGTATGTACATATATATATATACATACATATATTATATATGTATATATATATATAATTATTTATTTACTCTACTTATAGGGCTCTGATGTATACTTGAATTTTTTCCTTTTAGGATTCTGGAGTATATTGCTACTATACTTATAATTAGGAACCTGCAAAATCAGTATTGGTAGTGCTGAGGCATCAGGAGACTGTAAAGATCCTCGGAAGACAAAGGCGATTGCACAGAAGGCTAACGTCAGAAGGCTCCCGGCAAAGCCTCTCAGGAAACACGCCAAGCAATGATTTCGTAGGAGGTAGCGGCCTAAATAAAATCCACAATATCGTTCCCCAGGGCTCCCTGTTATAATTATGCTCTGAAGGAGCCCAAAATCCTCCTCTAATTATTCAGGCTCTTACATTATCCGACAGCACCATGATCCTTGTAGTCTCGTAGCAAGGGATACCCCTACTGAAGGAAGCGCCCCACGTGGCATGCTTTGTCAGGCCCTGCAGCGCTACATCTCCCAGGAGCTCGGTTGGAACCGTCCCTTACCCAACGACCTAATCAGGGTTACCTATAGTCTCCAGTGTAGTTCCTGTTTTGGTGTAACCAATTTTGTATTAAGGATCCTAAAAGGTAACCCCCAAAAAGGAACTACAATGGAGACTATAGGTAGGGTTTAGGGTTTAGGTTTTAGGCTCAGGAATACTGTCGGTCATGGGGCGATGTCGCAGAGATGTGGTTGGGTGTTTAGGCAATGGGGCCATGAAGCCGGAAAACCAATATGACAAGTATAGTTAAATTGTAAGTATAAGCATATGATATATTGTAAACTACACATTTTCGCATTATTATGTATAACAACGTATAACAAAGTCGAATCAGAAATCGATGAGCGTGGGACATCTCGGTGACAGCACGCTCAGAGATTGCCACATGCAGGCCATGACTGCGGGAAGCGCTCATGATATGGGAGTTTCCGAAAATTAGGGGCGCCTTATTTTGGGGCCCTGTATAATAAGGATCCTACTATTTCGGGTACTATATTGGGGTCCCCTATTTTCGGAAGCCCCCATATGGATTTAGGGTTTTAGGGATTGTGGTTTAGGATTTATAGCGTTTAGGGTGGGTCAATGACCGTGGCGTAGTGTCTGGCGGAGCACCTTCAAGGGGCTTGCATTCAACGCATACCTCTAACTTAGTAGCTGAGTAGGTAACCTTTAACCTTTTTTGGGCTTCTACAATCCTACCATAATTGAAAGTTTGGGTTTAGGGTTTAGGGTAAGGCTGACCTTCTTTGGGCTAGGGCACTCAGCCCCTGAGCTAAAGAAGACCGAGACACTGGGCCGAGGCTGCCGGAAGCTTCTTCTTTGCGTACCCATCCGGTTTCTATGTGTGCTTCTGCTGCAGGCCCCCCACAACGGCCAGTCTTGGGTGCTTGGGCGCTGGAATTTGGCAATTTGGGGCTTTCGAGTTTTGCGGCTCGAAGGGCTAGTCAAGATTGTCGGATATAGAGTTTGTGATTTTCAAAAACACCTCAGACTTTATGGAAGTTCGGCAAGAAGCAGTGGAGAACCAGGCGGAAGAGAGACAGATTTCTATGTCAACCCGAAACCCGGAAGCCTGCCAGCGAAGATCTGTTCAATGCCCGTCTCGATGGGTCAGGCTTGACCTCTGCCTTAAACCCTAAACCCTAAACCCTCTACCCCAAACCACCCTAAAAGTTATCAAATAGTGCATTGTTGCCCAACACCCTTTAACTGTCAGGTATAGCCTGTAGACTAGTAGGGTTATGACTCCTCATACCTAAGGGTAGACGGTATACCCATTGAAAACAAATTTAAACCCTGAGCCTTAAAACCCTAAACCCTAATTAAACCCTAAACTTTGATTAAACCTTAAACCCTACAACCCTAAAGCCCTAAAGCCCTAGGTCGTTGAGGGCCATAGGAGCGCTGTAGCCATGGGCGGCTTACGTTTTAGGCACTTTGCATGAAGACTCAAGACGACCCAAACGCTCCACCGGGATGGTCCTTGTACTATTAGATAATTAGATATATAAGATGCTATGATATACTAGTATAATATACTCAGATATATATATATATACATACACACACACCCATATATATATATATTATGCATACATATATATATACACATACACACACACTGTATGTTTCTGTCAGATGCTACATTAGATATGCTATAATATGCTGTTACGTCCGTTTAGATATACTATAAGATATCGTTACATCATGGAAAATGAACCATCTAGCTAATGTGCGGGGCCCTTGGTCCTAGCAAGGTAGGGGGTTCCTCAGTCCTTATCTCATACAACACCTGCCTACCTACATCTCACTTCTTAAGACCGACAGGCTAAGATCTAAGTCGCCCCAAGAGGGACTCTACAAGGGCTCTAGGGCTCTCTATGAAGGTTTTAGGGGTTTAGGGTTTAGGGGTTTAGGATTTAGGGGTTTAAGGGTTTAGGGTTTAGGGGTCGGGTTTATTAGGGCTTAGGATCAAAAGCTCTGGAATCCCCCAGAACCCATCGCAGCCTTCAAACCCCACACTCTGAAACCTTAAGTTTTCAACCCCTACCCAACACCCTCAAACCCTAACCCATTTTTGTGGGAAGGCGGCCATAGTCCCCCAAGCGGCTCGGAACCTGGAACCTTTGTGTAGGTTTTGGATCAATGTCAATCATCATTGGAATTAATCTTATCATTGCTATTATCACAATTATTATCACTACTACTACCACAGCCACTGCTACTGCTGCTACTACTGCTACTACTGTTGCTACTTTTATTCACGAATGCAGCAGGCAGTGTTCATGTGGGACTACTACAGGGAGAACTGCCAGCTGCTGCCGGACCGCTTTTTCGGGTTTCCGTCGGAGTACAATAGGTTAGTAGGTTTGTAGGTTGAGGGCGTAGAGTTTAGGGTTACCTGTTGAAGTGGGTCTACAAGGTGCTAAGTGGTAGCGTTTAGGGTTTGGGATGTAAGTTTGGGACAGGGGTCTTCATGTTTAGAAGAGTCGGGTGGAAGGCCGGCCAAAATATGCAGTGCTTGGGGTTTCGGTGTCATGACATGTTATGATATACGATAACATACGATCTACACCGTTGTTGATGGGTTGCTCTTATGGCGAGGCCTCCCAGGGATCAAGGTCCAGACAGCTCGTGGACATAAAGCTTTGCACGTTTTCTGATCAGCGAGAGTTGTTCTCTACAAAACGCAAGTTGAGGCCACCGCCAGGAAGCCTTGTCTCCGGTAAATATATAAATATAAATATAAATATAAATATAAATATAAATATAAACATACATACATACATACATATATATATATAATATGTCTACATCTAAGATGCATAAATGGAAAAATACTCTGTACATATGTCAATTTGTTCGTGTAAACTCATACAGATGACTTTATCTCGCTGTATAGGCTCAGTAGCCTACCAGATAAGCACCAACAATTTCAGAAAGCAAGAGGCCCTCCTACAGACCTCTAAGTAGCAAGAGCCTTGCTGTAGAGATCCTGCACTACACGGTGTTTGGAACTTGAGCGACTTTTCCGGAAGCTCCATGTGTGGACGAGAGCGCGCACAGCTCGCTTCCAAGGCGAAGACGTTGCAGGAATATGTCATCACTCTGTTCCCCTAAAGTCCCAATATACTTAACTTAGAAGCTTATATTATCTATAGTATATACGCAGGACCGAGATTCGAGTCATGAAGGCCTCTGAAGTCTATGACATACAAACCCCGAAGCCCATTCTTAAGGCCCTTACATTATGCCGGAGAGGATGGCAGCTACGTCTCCAACGACTTGAAGTTGCCCCAGGACCAGGGTGGTTCCAAAGGCGTTGCTGCTAGAGGGTTGGGCTTGAACATTGTAGTTCTGGGTTTAGGGCTTAGGGTTTTAGGGTTTAGGGTTTAGGGTTTAGGGCCGGCGTTCTTGGAGTGTTGGGGTTGATTTGAGGTCTTGGTTTGAGCTTAGGATTTACCGTGTTTGCCGTGTAGCCCGGTGCAGGTCCACTTTTGCAGTTTCAAAAAGTAGGTAGCGTGGTTAAAGTCCCTAGATAGTAGAATCCTTTTCATAAGGACCCCACAATTAGAACACTCTACAATCTAACAAGAGCTGAATAAAGAACCCCCACAGATGTTGCGCTTAATAGTAGCTGGCAGCAATAGTAGTACTAGCGGTAACAGCAGTGATGCGATTGATGATATAAATCCTGCATTACCCATAATAAGGATATATACCACAATTCCCATCGGTAAGGGTCCTTAAGGTCATGCAGGATTTATATCATCAACTTGTAGTAGTAAGCAGGGCCGTTTGTGTTCCTTCATTGGACAGTTCCCCGAGCGCCAAAAGCAGGATTCCTGAAGCCATAATACGAGGCTCTCTATACTACCATGCAAGAAAGCCTAAACCCTAAGCCCTAAACAAAGAAAGATTCCTCAAGTTGGGCTCTCCACCAGCTCCTTCCTGTAACCCCAAAGGGTTTAGGGGATGACCTCTAGCTCATCTGTTACGGGCTTTGGGAAATGGGATTTCGGGATTTGGGCCTCGCGAAACCTTTAGGATTGCAGTTTGGACTTGATCTAGGGCTCCTTTAAGGGATCTTCCAAAGTCTCTATAGGGGTACTATAAGGGTTCTTTAAAACATGCTTAGGATGATTTTCTCAGCAGGACCTGGTCTACCGCCCCCTTGCGCTTATGTTTGGCCTTCTGTCGATGCCTCGATTCCTTGCGAGACCACGTGGCAGGTGGATAAGGTTGGAGTCGAGGGCCTTGGGTTTTCTATCATAAGTAGGTTTTCTGTGACGGTTCAGGGTTTAGGGTTACGGTTTACTGCAGGGTCTTCTATTTGCTACTATAAGGGTTACGTTTTTTCTGTATCCGGGGTTGACAGAACGGGTGCGCAGATACGGAGTGGGCCTCGGACCTCCCAAGAGTTGTGCAGTCCTCGAGGGAATCCAACGTAGGAGGAGTCGGAATCGTTGGCTAGAGTCTTGCCTTACTTAATCTGTCTACAGAGTATAGACCCTAAACCCTTAAACCCTAAACCCTATGTAGACGTAGGATGCCATTGAATCAATGCTGCGGAGGGACAGAACTGGACATGTTTGCCAATTTCCAGGCCCGACGTCCTAAACTGCTACACCCAAGCCAAACACCCGAACCCTCAAACCCAAATCAAGCCCCTGAAAGCTTCGAATTCCAGGCCAGAAAGCACTTCGGATCCGGTTTGGTCGATGCCCAACATATCATCTGCCGACGGGTGGCTTGGCTAGATGTGTGCCTCTTGGAGGCTGCCCTGCGAGGCTCCCTGATAGATTTACGCTTGGGCTTTGGGTCGAGGTCCTAGTTTACCTATAGTCTCCATTGTAGTTCCTTTTGGGGGTTCCCTTTTAGGATCCTGAATATAGAATTGGTTAAACCAAAAAAGGAACTACAATGGAGACTACAGGTGGGGTGTGAGGTTAGGGTCCAATCATCAACTGAGTCGGATGTTGCTCCTCTCCGGGTTGTGGTCGTTGCCTGCGAGTGTTGCAGAGCCACGGACACTGCGCTTAGCCGGCCGCACAGGGGCTGAATAACTGGCAATAGCCGCTGTATGTTTATAGTCTACTATACCCCCGGAACCCTGTTCAGGGCCTCCCCAAAGTCCTAAAGCCTTCCTTGTAGAGCTGGGTCAGTCAAGCCCTTCCAAACACTCTCATTTGAAACCCTTTTCGAGGCATTGAGGCCCCCATCTGACCCAGACTCTTATCCCGGCCCCTTTGTTCACCAAGATCATCGACGAAGGGTCCGAATATTCAGTAGCAGCATCCCTTTCATCACCCCTGTGTTTTTTTACAAGAATTCATGCACAGTGGGAGGAGGTTGGGGAGGGTGTCACTGATACTCTGGCTCCTGAGCAGCTGGGAGTGGATTTGGGGTTTACGGTTTAGGAGCTTGCCGAAACATGTACATAGACGCATGCATGCGTGGATAGGCAAGCCCAGACAAAGGGTGGTCGTGCTCGTCCGCCTCCTCCTCAACCTCGTCCTCCTCCTCCCCTCTCCTCGGTATCTTTGCTGTGGTTAGAGCAAGCAAGAGCAGCAGCAGTACGCGTATGCTTCCCTACTATGAAAACACCTCAAACTCCAGACACCTTCCACATCTCTGCAACTTGAGATGAATAGGCCCTAGGATGTTTTGTGTGGTCTTCGGTGGAAGTTAACCAACACCTGAGCCGTGCCTGCCCTTGCTGAGGTCGGGCTGAGCCGTTCACCACCTCTGGAAGGATTTGATGAATCTGTGCTTTCCCGTTGTCTGTGCGTCCGGGACGTCTCGAGAGCTCGTATTTGCAGAGTGTTCGGGGCTAGGACACCCTAAACCCTAAACCCTAGGCCCTAAGCCCTAAACCTTATGGAACCCCCTCCAAGGCAGCCCTGACATGAATACCTCCTGCCCAGTCGAGGTAAAAACATCCTCGACGGGGGATATCTCGCCAAGGGTCTCCTCCAAAGCGGAGACTTAATTTCCTTTACAGTACCAAAGCGGCTGAAGGGAAAAGAAGGAGCCTCGGTATTCCGAGATGGCAAGCAATACTTTGGACGTCGTCAGTCGATTTAAGTAGTATCCACTGGGTTTAGGGTTTAGGGTTTAGAGTTTAGGGTTTAGTAGTATCCACTGAGACCCCTATGATAATCCCGAGAATCGATTGAACCACCTCCGCTTACCAAGCCGGAAGAGCATCATGTAAGAGCCGAGTCCTTCGGTTGGACAAGTGGGTTTAGGGTTTATGGTTTGGTTTGTTTCCCGAACCGTTGCAGGAGTTTGGGTATTTGCGATACGTGGGAATCGTTTGACCTAGGTACCTCAGTTTGAGCTCTTAGGAGTACTACATTATGGCCTTATGAAAGCACCCAAGGGAAATTCGTTTGAGAACTCCCGATATGTGGACGACAAAGGACCGATCTCGCTGCAACTTCCAGTTGTGCTCACCTGTCTGAGGTTCACAGTGATCCAGTATACTATAACCTACTAAAGATAGTATATTGCAATAAACACGACATGTAGAACTCGACAGTGCATGTGACGGACATAGCATTACGAGCAGTGTTGAATGGCAGGTGCCTCTTTCACTGAGTTTACCCGGAGCGTTTTTCTTTTTTCAAGGGCTTCCCTCCGAAGACCCCGTGGCCCGGAAGATGGTATCTGGCTTCTGCCTCTGACGACCATGGCCTGGAGGCCCCTTCCCAGTTTTTTTGCTCTCTTGTGCGTAGGTCCGAGTTGGGGGGGGGGGGTACCTTTCGATTCTAGTACCTTAAAGGACCCTAAACTAGGGGAATTCTGGTCTATTCCCTTATTATGGGGTATTGCAGGACTTACGCTTCTTGTGGCTTGGGTTTCCGAAGATGTTCCGCTAGGCAGCCGCAAGCCGCAACATGGCACAGCCAGCAGGGCCTACATAGCATATGATTCCTGCAGGGGGCCTCAGCTTCACGACTGTGGATGATATAAATCCTTAGCATTACCTTAAAGGACCCTAAACTATCGTAATTCTGGTCTATCCCCTTATTATGGGGTATTGCAGGATTTATATTATCAACCCTAAACCCTAAACCCCTAAACCCCCTAAGCCCTCAACCGTAGTCTATCCCCGAAAGCTCAGGCCCCCTGCATCTGGATTCCGAGCCGAGAACCTTTTCAAAGGACCCACCCAAAAACGCCCATCATTTTTGAGCCCCCCAGAGGGGGTTTAGGGTTTAGAGTGTAATTAGGGGTATTAGGGTGGTAATTCAGGGTTTAGGGGTCTACCTGTAGTCTCCATTGTAGCTCCTTTTTTTGGTGTTTAACCAATTTTTTTGTTAAGGATCCTAAACGGTAACCCCAAAATGGAACTACAATGGAGACTATAGGTAAGCCCCCCGAGAGCCCAATGCCCCTTAAACCAGGAATAGACCTGAAGTTTTAGGGGCCTTAATACTATGATGTTAAGACATATATTCCTTAATTAAGGGATCCTAAACCCTAAACCCTAACCCCTAAACCCTAAGCCCTAGGTCTATTCCTTAACTAAGGGGATCTTGAGCTCTCTGGGCCTCCTGAAAGCCCCAAAGCCTCAGAGCATCTTCAAGGCCTCTAAGCTAAAGCAAGACGTGCCTAAACCCGAAACCCTAAAACCTTGAACTTCC
>CAJNJA010016310.1:825-11406 GCA_905231915.1 Symbiodinium necroappetens | reverse complement strand
AACCTAGGGTTTGGGGTTTAGGGTTGAGGGCCTAAGGGTTTAGGGTTTAGGGTCTAAGGATTTAGGGTTTAGGACTTAGGGCTTAGGGTATGGGGTTCAGGGTTTAGGGCTTATAGGGTTTAGGGACTCTACACTCGTTTACAGATTGCCTTACCCAGGAAAAACAAAAAACACTGGGCCCTACGCCTTAACCCAAGCCCTGAACAGAACCTGAACCCCAAGCCAATTAACCTTAAACTCCAAACCCTAAACCCTAAACCCTAAACCCCTAGGCCCTGTACCCTATACCCGAAACCCTTAGGCCCTAAACCCTAAACTCCAAACCCCAAAACCTAAACCCTGCCCCAATAAACCCGCCTTCTGCAAGATTCCGCGGCAGCGGCCGAAACTTGCAAGCTCTGCGTGCGAAGGCTTCGGCCTGAGGGCAGCTGCGTTGGGGCTACGTTTGGGGAGATTCTGCAGGGACAGGGTTTAGGGTTCAGGGGGTTGGGGTTTAGGGTTTAGGGTTTAGGGTTTAGGGTTTAGGGTTTAGGGTTCAGGGGGTTGGGGGATTCTGTAAGGGGCTTATAAGAGATGCATACACCAATTTCTTGCAGACCTCTGAGCCACGGGCTTCCCCAAAAAGTCGGGTTCGAGGTCGGAGCTGCGCTAGGTGTCTACGACGAAATGGCAGGGTCGCTTGAGCTCTCGACTGCGTATGCCTTGCGTGGAGACTTGCATGAAATCCGAAACCCCCAAACCCCAAAACGGCACCGCTGCACCAGCCTGCACGCACACACACACACACACACCCGAACGCGCGCGCGACGCCCAAGATTAAAGTCGAATCCCTGCCCTAAACCTTACAAACCTTGAACCCATTTCGGCGCTCCGTTTTTGCAACCATTGACATGAACTTCAGAAAATGAAGGCTCTCACCTGTAGACCCCAATACATAGGCATCCCTGTTTTGTGACAATCCCCGAGTGAGGTACTCACCTACATCTGCACTAGGGCCTTGCAACCGCTGATACTGCTGAAGCCCAAAATAACTCTAGATCTTTGTGAACATGCCGCAAACAAGAAAGTTGGAAGCCTGAAAGGAAACCCAAAAACCTAAACCCTAAACCCTAAATATTACAGCTGCCTTAAAATAAGAAAAAAATCCGACGAAGACCAAACTCCTGAACTGCCAGGGTCGCCTCCGCAGCATCGCCTGGGATGTGACCGCACGGGGGCAGTGACCAAAACAAAAACCAGGAACCCCAAACCCTAAACCCCAAACCCTGAACCCTAAACCCTATACCCCAAACCCTAAGCCCTAAACCCCAAACCCCAAACCCTAAACCCCAAACCCTGTACCCCAAACCCCAAACCCTAAACCCCTAAACCCCAAACCTTAAACCCTAAACCCTAAACCCCTAAACCCCAAACCTTAAACCCTAAACCCACCCCAAACCGTGAACTCTGAAGGGAAGGGCTTGGAGGCGAATAACAATCGGCAAGTCTCAGATCTTAGGGTTTAGGGTTTAGGGCTTAAGGTTTAGGGGTTTAGGGTTTAGGGTGTAAGGTTTAGGGGTTTAGGGCTTAGGTTACATCGTAAGACTGAGGGGGGCCCTAAACCCTAAAACCCTAAACCCCTAAACCCTAAACCCTAAAACCCTAAAACCCTAAAGCGATGAACTGCTCCGAGACTGTGCAACCGCTGCAGATTAGGGTTCGGGGTTCAGGGTGTGGGCTTAAAGCGTTTCGGTTCTGGGGGCTCCCAGGTTTTGGGTTGGGGCACTTGGGTTTGGAGTTTAGAGTCCAGAGGTGGGTGTGCCCTGCACGATGAGGCCATTGCAGGGACTGTTAGGGTTTAGGGGATTAGGGTGCAGGGGGTTTAGGGTTTAGGGCTTAGGGTTCAGGGTGGAGTTACTTCAGGCTGGTAGCTACAGAGGGAGTGGTGTCTAGCGACATGACTCATCAGTGAACTTCTGCGATCGTCTCAACTCTTGCAGACTAGGGATCTCCGGGCTAGAACTTCTTCATCCTGCGGCTTTCGAGCTTTAAAATTGTTGCAACCTAGCCACTGGTGGCTTGACCATGAGCCTGGCATGGGAAGGAGGTGTGTGACTCGTTCAGGTGCCGGGTCGGCCGGGGGGTGAATCTACATCCTGACCTCAGCTCTGGTTTTCGTTGGGCCCAACTTCGTAGCCTGCGCCAATTCTGACGGATGGAGGGAGGGCGGGAAGGAGGGATGGAGGGATAAAGGCATGGAGGGAGGGGAGGCCGCCAAAGGGCATCCATCCGCACCGCCATCTCAAGGCCTTAAGTAGGACTTTAGAGATAAGGCTTCTTAAGGGCTTGGCTTCAGGGTTTCGCGTTTCGGAGGCGAGAGACACGATTGAGTCTTCTGGCGACCAGCCGAAGATGGACGAACCCGGGGCTTAGAATTCGGATTTAGAATGCAGGATTTCACACACTAAACCCTAAACCCCTAAACCCTAAACCCAAAGCCCCTAAACCCTAGACCCCTAAACCCCTAAACCCCTAAACCCCTAAACCCCTAAACCCCTAAACCCCAAACCCCTAGGCCCTAAGGGTTTAGGACTTCGGGCTTGGAATGTTAAAGCTCGGAGTCTCCCAAACCCCGAAGACTTGCGGGTTTAGGGGTTTAGGGGTTTAGGGTTTAGGGGCTTAGGGTTTAGTGGTTTAGGGTTTAGGGTTTAGGGGTTTGGGGGGTTCGGGGTTTAGGGAGAGGCGATCGAAGCAGGAAGCCGATATGCGAAGTCGGAGTCCGAATTTCGGAAGACAGGATCCTGAAAGCTCAGGACCATAACAACAACAATAATCTGCTACAGAAGATAACACACAGACATACACACACAGATATATATATATATATATGTATGCATGCATGCATGCATGCATGTATGTATGTATGTATGTATGTATGTATGTATGTATGTATGTATGTATGTATATAATATAGAGTGTATATATATATATATGGTACTTATTGCTTATTAGTTAGAATAGGGTTCTGGCGCAATTTGTACTAACTAGTATGGTAACCAGGAGCCGTACTAGTTATCCTGGCTTCTATATCAAAACTAACCTTTAACAACTGTGACCCTGATCCCAACTTCCCGCCCACCCCTTCCTCCCCCCCTCCCCCCCCCCTCCCCGAAGTATCATGCAAGGCAGCGTCGTATCGATGGCATTCGCAACCATGTTTCTTAAGGAGAGCACAGTCACCAAGGCTCTTGTTTGACGTTACACTGTTAGGGGTCTTCCGATGACAAATCCTACTCTTCTGGGAGCTTCAGAAGACAGTCTATTCAAAGGACCCCCAAATTGGGATCCCTCATTTCCCGAAACTCTCCTGTGCCTCGACAAAGAGCAGCGGGAGAAGCAGGAGGGGCGCCCTGCGCTGCCATGGCAGTTAAGCTCATCCAGGGATCCCCAGACGAGGAGACTTCAAGGGTTTAGGGTTTAGGGTTTAGGGTTTTCATGGACACACCGCTGTGGTTTGGTTGGTAAAGCCTTACATGAACCCCACCCTCTGCAACCTACTGAACCTTCCCACCGCTGCTAAACGGCACAACAAGCTGATACCCCCACAGAACCCCTCAACCATAAACCCGCAAGACAGATCCTAGTAAATCCCTACTTCTAACTACCCAGGCGGCCTTAGGAAAGGAACCCTTACGTTCCGTAGGGAGGCCTCGGCTGTGGGGCTGACGGTTGCAAGCTTAAGTGAGTTTGCTGTGTTCGAAAATCAGGGCTTAGGGTTTTGGGTTTAGGGTTTGATTTTATAGTTGGTTCGTGTTGGTTCATCAGCTACGAGGTCAGCACCATTTTCAGCAGCAGCATCGTCATCTTCATCGTCATCATCATCATCATCATCGTTGTCAGCCGTAGCATGAGCGTCAGCATCAGCATCATTATCCTCTAGATACACTTCACTAATTCGACTAAGCCTTTGTATACTGTCGATGTGCTATGTCCCTCAACAGCAACCCTGGAACTGCCGAAGAGCACCCCATCGCGAGAGCGAGAGAGCGCAAGAGCGAGAGAGGGAGAGACAGAGAGGAAGACGAGAGAGCGGGAGGGAAGGAGGGAGGGAAGGAAGGAGGGACGGCGAGACGGAGAGGGGGAGAGGGAGACCACGACCGGTGGATGGCTGCACACCACGTAGGCACGGAGGCACGGACATGTAAACAGTCACGATACGAAGAGTCAAGCAGA
Organism: Symbiodinium necroappetens; assembly: GCA_905231915.1. Classification (NCBI taxonomy): domain Eukaryota; class Dinophyceae; order Suessiales; family Symbiodiniaceae; genus Symbiodinium; species Symbiodinium necroappetens. The sequence goes on along the minus strand of CAJNJA010016310.1, from coordinate 7,194 downwards.
CGGAGAGACAAGGAGAGACATCCTTCGAGGGAGAGAAACAAAAGAGAGGCGGCGAGCCCTTAACAGTGGCCCCTACACCGTAAACGCCTCCAAAAGGTCATTGCATAACACGGCCAGTCAGCACCAGTGCTCAGTGCATGGGTGCGACATCGCGGCGGTCACCAAACTCAGGCTTCGGTGATTCCACGAAATTCTAAAGGCAGTTTACTGCTCGGGCTCAGGGGTTAAAGCTTCAAGATTTCGGGAGGTGTTGCAGAGAGAGTCAGCAAAGGAACCACAGTGAGCTTCAGGCATAGCACTGCCTAGCATTCAGGAGTCGATGGTTCAAGGTTTAAGGCTGGCTGAGTAGCTTAGAGTTGCGTGCCCCAATCCGTACAACCCTACAACCTAAACCCTCTGAGTGGTTAGGTTGGGGGGGTAGGCTTAGGGTACATATAAGGAGCCGCCAGATCTTTCCCATGTTGGTTGTTGATCATGCGGGGCGGGGGGGGGGGGGGGGGGCGGNNACGCGGGGGCCGGGATGACTTTAGGGTCCTTCTTGTTGAGAGTGACGTCATCTGTTGGGAGATCCTAGACGGGGTGCTGGTTCAGAGAATTGCTCGTAATGAGACATGAACTTCGTCAACGGCTCACCTGGGCAGCCTACCTAAGATCTATGCCATGAGGCTTAAAAGCTGCCGGGCAAGCAAAGCAAGACCAACAAACGAGCCGAACATATCTAAAGCGAGGGTTTAGGGTTCATGTTCCAGCCTCAAGGACGCTATTAAGAAGACCATTCCCCATCGGAATCCTCTTCATCAAGCCGAACGAACTGTTGCCGCTTCTCTCGCCCCGACACGTTAAACCTTCAACCGCAAGCCAAAGCCCTAGCCGTAGACGTTTCCCAGATCGTGAAGCCAGATACTCAGAAGACGCATTCAACTCATGCTGCTGCAGAAGTCGTGGCAGTCGCAGTGGCAGCAACGGTAGCTCCAGCAGTTGAAATAGCAGAAGTTGCAGTGACATGAGTAGTAGTCGTAATCGCGGTGGTCCTTGTAGTTGTTGTTGTTGTCCTTCTGGGTCTCACCATCTTTCTAACTTGCACTGTGTTGAGCACTCTCGGTGTTCTTCCTTCGCTTGGTTCCTTAGTGGGAAGATACGGCTTTCTTCGCCTGCCGGCCCTGTTGCGCTTCGCACCCTCACTACTCCCACTACTCACCTCCAGGGCCGTCTCGACTTCTAGCACAGCACTGATATGGCTGTTGCATTCCCTACTGGTATGAATAGACGTACGATTAAGAATACCCCAAACCCTAAACCCTGAAAGTCACTCAACTCACTCCTAACCTCAGGGATCGGTGGAGCCGCCAGATTAGGAATCCCTTTAAATGGAAAAACACCGGTTAACCCTCTGAACCCCCTAAACCCTAAACCCTAAGACTTGTTTGTAAGAAGTAGACGCTCAAGATCTCCCCACGATTCCACACAACAACTCTGCCCTGCATGCCCAAATCCGTTTAAACCGTCAAGATATGGACACAGTCACAAGAAGAGACACAGAGAGAGAGAGGGAAAAGAGAGAGAGAGAGAGATCTGGAAGGGAACAGTAGAAACTGTGTGAAATCGTGCAGCCATGGCGAAATTCCCTCCGACTGTTGCATGCTGACAAGACTGTAGGGGGGCGCACCTCCTGCTGCTGCAACGTGTGTGGGTGATCGACGTCATCGTAACCGTGGCCGTGGCTGTCGTCGTGGTCGTGCCCGTGCCCGTGGTCTCGGGCATGCGGAAAGGAATGTTTCAGTTGACTGGCTGCAAGGTGAAGGGCCTTAGTGGTGTTGTGTGGGGGGGGGGGGGGGNNTGGGGGGGGTTCGGGTTTAAGGGGTTTAAGGCTCAGGTTTTGGGGCTTGCAGAAAAATCACGACATGCTGATGCAGTTCCAGTAGCAGATTCCATTTCCATAGCAGACCTTGACTGCCTTAAACCCCGAAACCCACAAACCCCGAGACCTTGCTTCCTAGAGAGTGGATCCACCGAGCCTTCTAACTTTGTTGTTTGTAGACCTCAAGCCGTAAAAACTGAAAAACGGAAGTTAAGAGCGGTTCTGAATTTTGGGCAATTGCAGGGGGTTTAGCTCAAAAACCCTAAACCTTAAACCCCTGAACCATAAACCATTAAGGTTCAGGGCTTTGTTTTCAAGCTTCGTTTAGGCCTCGCGGCTCGGGGCTCAAAATCTACACCATCAAACGGGCAATGCTAGCTACGGTTTAGGGTTTACGGTTTGGGGTTTGGGGTTTTGGGTGTAATAGCGGTAGCTGTGAGTGCACAAGACAAGAACCGACGGTGGGAGTCGGTGGAAGGGCAGACACTTGACAGGAAAACTTGGTGAGACTTGTAGCAGAAGGGGCGAGGAGAACAGTGACTGACTAACCAAAGCAATGGCACGGCTGCTATCGGAATCACAATAGAGCTATCTTAGGATAGAAGCACGCGTCTGTATCGAAAGGGCAGGATGCTCACCCTAAACCCTGAACCCTAAAACCCTAAACATCCCAAACCCTAAACCCGAAACGCCAAATCCTAAACCCAATACCTCGAAGCTTCCTCCATTTGGCTGACTGAAAACAGTTTCGGGCTCAGGGTTTAGTAAGTGTTTCGGGCTTAAGAATCCCCAAACCCTACACCCGAAGCCCCGAAATTTGTATTCAAGTTTTCGTATTCCTAGGAAACATACCCTGACACGTTACCCCTACGCTGTGGATGTTGTGGTGGCGTGCCTGCAAGAGGAGGGGACTGCAGATCAGACTTGCCGAGACAGGGGATTTCAGCTCTGGTTGTGGCTTTAGTTTTGGGTTTCTTCGAGCTTTAGGAATGCTTGGTAAGACTGTCAGAGTTTAATGAGGGTGAAAAGCTATTCCTCTTCTTGCTACGGCGACAGAAGTGTCGAAATCCCCGCACCGCTTTTTGGCACGCAAGGCTCTGCCGAAGGCAACGGAAGCTGGTATGCGGCCTCGGGGGCTCGCCTGCGCCATTTTCTCAGCAAGTGCTTCCCAAAAGCCCCTTCCTTGACATTGTGGCAAGGGCTCAGAAAGGCCAGCGGAGATTCACGGTTAACTGACAGATATACTATAGCTTTATGAAGCCAAAAACACTATCACTCTACCAAAGAACCTCCAGGGTCCACCTAGACGCCACTAGGGAGGTCGCATCTTGCCTGAAGGACCCCTTTCGGGGTGACGGGCCCAGAATTGGGAGTCCATGTCCACCACGGCTGCAGCAGCAGCGGCTGCTATGCTCCATGTCCACATGTGCCCGGGGCGCTTTGCGCAGTTGCCAAAAACAGCCACCCTCTAAACACAAACTCAACCCCGCAATCCGACCAATGCCCAAACATAAACCCTAGCCCCCGGCACACGCGTGGCTCAATTCGACCTAAGTTTCGACGGCCCACCGTGTTGGAACTCGCGAAATCACTTCTTGGTCGCTTTCTTCCTGGAAGGGCAAGCCTGAGGCCGGGTGGGCTGCTGGAGGTGTTCGGGGTCTAGGTCTACATGTACATAGATGTGCGTATGTTACATGCGTATATATACATGCATACATGCATGCGTGCCTACATACAAACTAGAATTTAATTTTGGGGTCTACAGCTTACGAACTACCTGGAGGCATGCTTGAAGGATCACGGAACTGTGGTGGCATCTCAAAAGCTAGGCAATTCCAAGACCCAGCACGGACCAATGGCAACCAGACCCTCGAACGTAGTGCTAAGCTGGGTTCTTGTTGAGGGATTTAAGTTAAGTTACTATATTAAGGAAACCATATTATTATTTACTTACAAGAACCCAGGAAGTGATTCTTTAGGCTCGCACGCCAGTCGGAAATACCTGTTGCACTCCTTAAGCCCAGAGCCCTTCAAACCATCTGTATGTAGACAGAACACGCCGAAATACGGTGCCTGTGGTTTTGAATACAGCATATAAGTTGCCTCTTGAGCTCACTCTGCGGTTTGGTCTAAAAAAATCCTACTGGGTACGGCTTGGGGTTTATGGTTGAGGGCGCTCCAACCTCAGCAGAGGTTCGTGGGGAGGTCGGATCGTCGACGCTCATCTAGCCGTCATGTAGTCGTTCCTGCAAGCAGTCTAGTCACCCTAAACCCTAAGCCCTAAACCCTAAATCCTAAGCCCTAAACCCCTAAACCCTAAATCCTAAACCCAAAGCCCTAAACCCTAAACCCTAAGCCCTAAACCCTCTAGTGGTTGTTTTGCAGTCTTTCTGGCCCTGGTCGCAGTTAGCTTTGAGGGTTTACGCGATGAAGCCGTCGGGCCTCAAGTGCTTCCAAGGCCTTTATGGCTCTTCTTCTTGGTTCCTGAGTAGCCTCTTTACAATAAGGGGTACCCTTTTTCCTACTATTCGGTTTTAATAGAGGGCCCAAAAATAAAAAAGGGCAAAAGGGTACCACTCAGGGACCTAGTCTTTCGATGTGATGAAGAGACCCTAAACCCTAAACCCGAAACAGTGAACCCCTAAACCCGAACCCCTCAAACTCCTAAACCCTTAAACCCTGAACCCCTAAACGCTAAACTCTAAACCCCTAAACCCCTGAACCCGGAACCGTCTGGGCTTCAGGGCTGCTTTGAAGGCTCTCAGGGGCTTTGAATAAGTTCGGGTTGGGGCATCCCTCGGCTACGGAGTTCAGGTTCGCCGACTCTTTTAAGGGCTTAGGGTTTAGGGTTTAGGGTTGAGGGTTTAGGAGTTCAGGGCTCCCGGGTGGGTTTTCGGGGTTAGGACTCTGAGGCCTCTTTAGGGCTCCTTACTATGAGCTTCTTTACATAAGTCCTTAGAGGGGTCGGTTCTTCGGGGCTAAGGTAGGCATCATGGTTTAGCGTTCTAGGTTATTTTAGGGAAAACTCACAAAACAAAACCTGTGTCGACATCAAGGGCTCAGGGTGTCTGTTACGGGTTCCTGCACTGGTTCAGGGCTCCTTTCGAGGGTCCGGGTTCCTCAAACAAGCTGACAAAATGACCGCAGAATCTAGTTCCCTGAAGTCTGAAGGCGGTAACTCCAAGGTACCTGAGCCGGTAGACCCGAAGCCCTACAGCCGCAAACCCCTAAACCCTGCACCGTTATGGTAACGCTTATGGTAACGCTGTATAGAAATTCCTGGACCCTGAAAGCAAGCTTCGGCCTGACGTGCTGCGATGCGAAGGCTATGTCGTGGCGGGCTCAAGGCGGGTCCTGCGACATCAATGAAGGAAACTCCTCGGGTGATGATGACGAAGAGGGTGAGGAGGGGAATAATGATGATCATCATCATGATGGTGATGACGAGGATGAGGTTGAGGATGAGTATGAGGATGAGGTGGAGGACGAGGAGGTGGAGGAGGAGGAGGCTGATGATGATGATGATGATGATGATGGTGATGATGCTGGTGGTGTTAACAACAACAGCAATAACAGTAAAAGTGTTAGCAGTGCTAGCAGCAGCAGCAGCAGCAGCAGCAGCAGAAGCAGCAGGAGTTGTTGTTGTTGTTGTGGTTGTGGTTGCTGCTGCTGCTGCTGCTGCTGCTGTTGTTGTTGTTGTGGTTGTGGTCGTGGTTGTGGTTGTGGGTGTGGTGGTAGCAGTAGCAGTAGCAGCAGTTATGCTGACCTATCACCACAGGCAACAAAACCCTAGAACCGCACACACTCTCCTCCACCCTGCAATCTAAATCCTTACTAACCCTTAGAAATGCCGATGGTTCCCCTTCTAGTTCCCCTTTTAGCTCCCCTTACAGTAACCCTTAGTGACCTAATGTTTCCCTCAGCCCTAAACCTAAACCCTCAACCCAAAACCCTAAACCCAAAAGCCTAAACCCTTCCACTTCAACCCCACAGACCCTCGACCCTAAACCCTAAACTCCCCAAGCCAGCAACCATAAAACCCTTCAAACCACAAACCCTTAAACCCCTCAACCCTGCTACAGGAACCTGATTAAGAAACCCTGGGCCTTTATTGGGGTTCTGAATATGAGCCCTAATATATTGGTGTTATAGGGCCAGGGTTTCTTTATCAGGTTCCTACATTACAACCCCGCAACCCCTAAACCCTAAACCCTTAACCCTTAAAACCCTAAACCCCTAAAGCCGAAACCCTAAACAAACCCCTCAACCCCTAAACCCTCAAACCCTAAATCCTAAACCCTAAACCCCTAAACCCTAAACCCTAAACCCTCCACCCTAAACCCTCAAACCCCTGAACCCGGCGCCTCTCCACTTCCGCCTCCGAGGCCTCGGAAGGCGGCAGCCAGCCGAAGGCGAAGATCAGGGCCGAGGCGGCCAGGAGGAAGCCTCAAAGCTCCGGGTTTTAGGGCTTATAGGGTTTGGGGTTTAGGGTTTTAGGGCCTAAGGGTTTA
>CAJNJA010016309.1:6474-36826 GCA_905231915.1 Symbiodinium necroappetens | reverse complement strand
CGGGCACAGGTGACAGGTCTACCGTGTATGCCTAACTCTCTTCGACTTTCCTATATATTGCTTTGAAACTTGGAACACCATGACCAAGCACGCTGTCGTTCGCTATTCTGGTAATTCCACGCACACACACACACTCTCTCTTTCCCTCTCTTTCTCTCGCTTTCTCTCTCTCTCTCTCTCTCTCCCTCCCTCTCTCACACACACTCACGCACGCATGCACGCACACACACACACACGCACGCACACACTCTTCTGCACAAACTGGATTCCCAGCAACCCTCATCTGTAACACTGAAGCTTCTTGCTTCTGCTATCCAGTTTTAGCGATGCGACTGGAGAGACCGGGCCCTGATTTTCCGACTGTTTCCGCGTAGTCGTAGCCGTAATCGTAGCCGAAGCCTCAGTCCTAGTCGTAGCCGTATAGCCGAAGTGGTCACGGCGGTCGTAGTCGTCGCAGTCGTAGTGGTCGTGGTCCGGAGCAGGAGCAGGAGTAGTAGTAGGAGTAGTAGTAGTAGTAGTAGTAGTAGGAGGAGGAGTAGTAGTAGTAGTAGTCGTAGTCGCAGTCGTAGTGGTAGTGGTAGTGGCAGTGGTAGTAGTAGTGCCATCAGCATTCATTGTTGCTTTTAACCCACTGCACGAGGCCCTTCTCAGCCGTCTGCCACCTCCATGATGCTGTGAATGCTATTTGCACCTCGGATTGAGAATACTGTGGGGGCCTTCATAACCAGAAAGCACAGAAAAACTGCCCTATATAGGTTCTATGAAGGTGCCCATAGCTTCTTATAGGGTGTGATAACAAAGAATAATTAGAATAGGGTTCTGGGGTACAGTATTGTATGATTGCTATACATGTACAAGGACTTTTCCGACCCCTATGCCTGAATTCTTCACAGTACATGTATCCCATGTCCGTGAGAACGGCTCCGATGGCTACTGCTATGCTCCATTTAGGGGCCTCGAGGGCGTTGCTCCCTGAAGCTGACGAGAAGCAACATATATAAATGCAGGGTTTAGTCAACGACAATCCTGAAGCACGAAACTCACGAAACCTCCTGACCTTCAATTCCAACAATACCAACCTCGGTCATTCCGTCGGGCTTCAACCAATTTTATCCCAGCTGCTGTCCTGCCGCTGGGGCGGCAACATCAGCGCACTTACAGTACCTGCAAAACCGCATGGCAAGTACTACAGCGCCCCAATCTCGTTCGTGGACGAGACTACCGGAAGGAAGGGAGGGGGGAGATCAGATCTGGCCAGGTAAGGCAGGCGATCTCCAACAAGGGTCAGATTGAGTGTGGGATCATATATACGATACCGACTTTCTGGTCGCTGTGCGCGAGACTTGCCCTTGCCATGCATCCAACGATGCTGGGATCCAGGTGTTGCGGGGTTGGCATCTCAAGGATCCAAGCTTGCATTGCACGAGGCTGCATGAAGGAGACTCGGCAGCCAAGCTGAGAGTTGCTCTTCATCTTCCTACATCTCCTACCCTCAGAAGGACTTCCAAACTTCAAGTAGCCCTGAACCGCAAGCGCAGAGGCAAAGCTCCGACCAAAACCACGAAACGCCCAAGCCGATGTGGCACGCTTTGCGCCCATGCCAAAGTCTGGAGCATCGCCCTGGCAGCAAAGTGGATTTGACTGAGGCTCCGGGTTGAGAAGAGGTTTAGGATTTTTTGGGTTTTGGGTTTAGGGTTCTGGGTTTTGGGTTTAGGACGGTTTAGGGTTTAGGGTTTAAGGGTTTAGGGTTACATGCAGTAGGGCAGCAGGGCCGACGGCAAAACAGGCCGACGCTACTACCAGGAAGCGACATCTAGGCATCCATGGCCCTGCCCAGTGCCACAGATGCCACAGATGCAACTCCCGACCTCTTGATTGCAGCAAGCTTCCCTCGGCGTCCTTCGGTGGAGTCACGACACTTACTGAAACCCCCAATCACCCAAACCTTTTCGATAGGGCTCCTGGGCAGGACACCCCCAATGCCATGAGCCGCTCTTCAAACCAAGTGCGCCGGCTCGACAGCGACAGATGACAGGTTGGCTTCATCAACAGCAGTGGCTGTTGCCATCGCGGCCGCATCGATTGAGACAACGCCCTGATCTACGCGACAGATGCACCAACCCGTGAGAGTTGTGGTTTGAGTCTTAATTGATGTCTGTCGGGAATCGTTTTTGTAAGAGAACAGGGGTGTCCTGCTAAGCAGCCTAAGCATTCATGCAATGTATCTCGACTCACTTTCCTGCGACAATAACCAGCATTGCATGCAGGTATTGGGAGTGGCTGGCATCAGCTAGTACTCCGGACGGTTTCAGTACCATCAACTTCCGCCAGACATGCTCCAGTCGATGCTCAAGGACACCGGAAAATGCAATCAATAGCTCCATCCCAACCCCCACACGCTCCAAACGTCCGGCATCACACTCCGAATAAGCCCCGATTCCAGGCCTCGCATGGCACCTCGAAGTCCTTCGGAAGGGGCTCTTGGAGATTCGTCCAGACCGTTGGGGGGGCTCAAAAAATGTCTACTTTTGGGATTTAGGGCTCGTCTTTCGCACGGAGGACAGACCTGAAGAAACCGAAGGAAAGGACCCCCCCCCCCGACGGTTTTGGGCTTCGTCTAAAGCTGGGACGCGCCCTTTCTAGGCGTTGCATTTAGTAGATGTCCGGCTCGCAGCCCAGGAAGCCTGATCAGGGCCAGACTCTTGAAAACTCCCTCGAATGCGAGGTTCGCCCGCTTTGCCTGCTCTACGGTAGATGCTGGAATTGCTGGAGTCGCGTTCCCTCGCGCACTCCTCGAACTCCTCTGCGCCATCCTGCTCGCTCATGGAGCGTTGGCGAAAGAATTCCTGGGCGTGCCGACAGACTAGCAGTTCGCACCTAGATTCCCAGATTCTACATCGAATTGGGGGTTTAGGACCGGATGCCTTTTGCAGGGTGGGGTTTGCTGGGGCTTGCTCATCTGATCTGGACCATCAGGATTCCAACACACTAAAGGCGTGGCAAATCGTTACAGTCATACTTGAATAAATGAAGGAACCCTAAGGCCCTGAGGAATGATATCGGAAATCATTCAGGTCCCTAGAGAGCTGGATTGAAATATTTTTTAGTTAAGGGATGCCGCAGAGATTGTCATGAACATGCTCAACGATTTCGCCACATCAGGTGCCTTCCCTCCCTTGAAGACCCTGCATTCAAAACACACGGGCCTGCGCTCCAAGTTCAGGGCAAGTGGCGCAAAGCCGGGCTCCGCGTCACTGTGGAGGCGGCCCGCTAAAACGGATGGAATCGAGGAGTGAAGTACAGGTTCGGTTTAGGAAGCCTACTGTAGTATCTGCAACGCGACGCCTCCACGTTACTGGGAAAACTCTTTGGAGGTTCCTTAGCTGGCTGGACCTGGGGTACTGAATTACTTGGGGCGGGCCCTGGGTGGAGGGATGGGCCACGAAGCCGTCTCAAGGGGCTGGGGTTTGGACCGAGTTGAAAACAGTCTGGCATGGGAAAGACGGGCTTCTCGTCACTTCCAAAGGCCCCTATATGGGCCCTATGCAAATGAGCTTTCCGAGCCCAGAGAAGATATTCGCAGGTCGGAAGTGGCACGGTCCAGAAGTCATCATGAAAACACTGGGAGGCGATCCACCTCGCACCCCGCAAGAAAAAGCTGAAAGCTTCACAAAAACGCCGAACCCTCAACAGGCCCGTGCAGATGGCAACCGCAGCCCTGAACTTGCCCAGGCATAGTTCGACAGTCTCTCGACCCACCAAACATGCGATGGCCCGGACGCTAAGGTGACGTTGTTGAACTGCCGCGGCCCTTGTCGTGCTAGGGACCGATATCTCTTGATCTGCGCGGCGAGGGCAGGGCGTGGAAGGAACAGAAGAAAAAGAACTACGACTACGTACTTACTGCGACGACAACGGAGCCGAAAAAGACGACGACACACCACAAGCATACCCGCCACTACCACCACCACCACCACCACCACCTCCACCAGCACCAGCACCAGCACCAGCACCAGCACCAGCACCAGCACCAGCACCAGCAACCGCAACCGCAACCGCAACCGCAGCAGCAGCACCCAAGGAAGGTCTCAAAGATCTGAGGCGTCACGGCAGCTCACTGGGAACCCCGCTGCTTTGTTGCATGTCCGGATACACTTTAAGTCAACATTCCGACATTCAACATTGAGACGAAATTTCAAGGCTGCAGAATCTGCAAAGTTCACATTCAGCCCATCACCAGGACAGAAGGCTCAAGATACCTCCAAGACTTGGGCCCAACTTCAGAGGAAGCTATGCCGGATGGCCCGTCTTCTACCATGGCTTCCTGACCTGCTGCCCATTCCACGTGTTGCCGGGATCCGGAAGGTCGAATACCTGGAGAAGTGAGAGAAAATCGATGGTAGATTAGAGCATACTGCGGTCCACCAGAGTAGTGTACTCACGGACTGTTCGCACTTCGCAGCATGTGCTGTTGGATCATATCGCCGTTGCCGGAACTCTGCTTTGTTATATACCATCTCACCCATCCTTCGCAAGGCTCAGGAGGGCTTGCGGCCCCATGCCCGGACGAAAGAGCTGAAAGCATCCAGCGGTTTCCCGTCAACTCTGGGCTCTGCTCGGGTCTCCAGGGAAGCCCTTGTGCTGCATCCTTTGAAGAACCCATAATTGCCCGCACCTGCACCCCGAACGCCCCAATAACCTCCAGCCCAGAGAGGCGAATGAACCTTCAGAAAAAACAGTGCTGCTATTCACGTGTCGCTCCCCTCCTGCTGCCCTGAACGTTCTAGCTCAGCTCGCCACAGCTCCAGCAAGCCCAACCCAAGGGCAACAACCACACATTCATCCCGAATCCCAAACCTTCCAACAACCGCAGCAGACGGGGCGCACCGTGATGATCGGACTGCGCAGAGGTTTTGGGCTCATGGGGTGACTAGGGTGCTGTGGTGCAGGGTTCAGGATAGCGACTTCTAGTGTGGGTCGGGGGGGGGTGTCTGCTCGTCCTCACTCACGATACCCTGTCCCAAAAGGTAGCAGATTGCAGGTGGAATCCAGCATGAACCGAGTCAAACAGCTATTGTCCCATGCAGGTCCAGATTGAGACTGGCAGAAACACGATTTTCAAGCCTGCAGGGCTTTTGGAGACCTTGTCTCTGGTGACCATGATGCTTTGAATGCAGGGCGCTCCAAGCGAAAGGTGCTGACATCTGTTCTCGTCACTTATGCTGTCAAGCTCAAGGGCTGGGGCAAAAGGGCGAGGGAAAACTCGGTTTTTCAGATCCTCAGTTCCACAACCTCTACGGCCAAATCGCCTCCACGGTGATGGAGGCCGCGAAAGCCCAAAGCGGGAAAGCAGGGCCTGCACCATGCTTCGATTTGACTTCTGCTTAGCCCAGCTAAGGCGACATGTTGACTCAGGACTGGATTTTGTGGCTTTTCCTGGCCCGGCAATATCGCAGACTCTTCTTTCAACGGCTGCCCCCATGAAAGACGTCCTAGTGCTCCTAGAGGTCATGGCCGAGAGGTGCCCAACTGCCGGCCTGCCCCGCTTTGGCAATCCGGGCGGGCCAAAACGAAAACTTGTCGTGGCGCAAGTCCAGGTCCTTTCATGAAAACCGCGGCATACTTTGAACCTGAACGTCCTAGCCACGTCTCGCAAGTTCATTCCCAGCCGGGAGAACTGCAGTGAAGGAATCCTAGACTGAACCCTCAAACCCCTTCCCCAAACCATAAAACCCCAAGCCTTACCATGATCTCCGAAGTTACAGGCAAAGAGGGAATCTAGAACCTACGCCCGGGCACGCTGAACTTCCACTCTACCATGTGCACCGGTGGCCGGCCGACGAAACTCAAGCAACCAAACTGAAGCAAGTGCAGGAGTGAATACCTGGTCGGACTTCAGGGCTTGTCATGGACAATTTCTGCATCGGATACCAAACTCTACTGCAGCTTCACAGCCACGTTCGAAAGCAAGAATGTGAAAGGTGCCAGCTGGAGGCACGGTGTCTGCCACATCACATTCCAGCTGCTTCCTACCAGACGAGGTTTCGGGGTGTCCTCTTCAATCTTGGCTGTCTCCGCCCAAAACCATGGGATCACGCTGTGGGCGTCGATCATGATCTGGGCTGAGGAGACAACGCACCCCGGTCGAGACCACTTCAAGATCTCGATGCCCCAAGAATCCGAAAAAGTCATCACATCACAGCTTCAGGGCCTCTTCCAGGAAGCAATTCAGTAAACTCCTCCCTTTTAAACAGGCCCAAAAAAGCAGCCGGCCTCTGCGGTTTCCGTGGGCCAGGGAAGAGGGTCGTCCATGCCCGGTGGAAACGGCGGCGCCTGCGGCTTTCGAGGTTTGACTCTGGGGCTTCGAGGCTTGGGGTTGTGGCTGCAGAGGCGGCCCTTTCGGCTTTGCAGATAGGACTGATGTATCCCTGGATTGTAAGAAGCTCCTGTACAGTAAGACCTTGTAACTTTCTGAATCCTTTAAAGCCCGCAGAAATCAGAAACCGCTAGGAGCCTTCAGAAAGCCAAGCCGAAATAAGGGGCCCCCCAATCCCACGTGATCTCGCCGCCTCAGGCTTCGGGTAGCGCCTGCCCCAGCGAAACCGCTCCCGGGCATGGGTCATCGCCGCCCTGATGAACGAAGCTGGGCTCAGGGAGTGTGGGGAGTTTAGGGCTCAGGGTAGGTAGGGTTCGAAGGTCCGTACATGTCCATACCGCGATCACATGCGCCATACTGCAACTGCTGCAACTGAAACGTCCTGAAGGTAAAGGCGTTAGGCCACGCAGCTACTTAAAACACGAGAGGCTGCGACACCAGTCGAGATGTCTGAGACTGCTCACTCGTGTTGGAAAAACCACAGCTGCAGCGCAACTTGTCGATGCACGCCACGAGCAAGCATCATCGTAAACTAAAAATAGGCGTGCACTCAACACCCTGAGAATCAAGACAAACTCAAGCGACCAAACCCAACCGAAGCCTTTTCCGGCAACGAATCGAACTCAAACTGTCTCGGGTCATGCAGAAGGGCAAACTCTGGTTCCACACCGATGAAGGTGCATGACACTTTGATTCGTTGCATCGACGCTTAATTGCAAAGCTGCTTCTTTGTAGAGGGGATCCGCAGAGACTTGGACCGTGCGTCTCATGGTAAAAGAGGAGTGTCGGCTTCCCAAGCCTAGGATTTAAGCATGCGTGCCTTTCCAACAATACAGCATTGCAACCGCACCCCGTGATCAAGTTCCTAATCCCAGATCTGGGCCACGCAACCAAAGCCCCCTTGAGATGGCCTCAGCCCCACACCACACCTTCAAGTCCACCTACAAAGAAGCTGAAGCCTGAACCTTTTCTGCCTCCGCGTCCTCAACGTTCGACCGCAGGAACGCACTGCCAGGGTCCCTGGTCTTGAGAGAGAGGCGTCATAGACCCACAGATGTGCTAGCATAAGCACCATAAGACGCTTTGGCATGGATAACATCCGGGAAGATGCGCGACTTGCAGAAATATGAAGCATGCTTGGGCTTGAATGCAGCACGCCATGGAGTAACGAATATGGATGGTGACATTGCAATGCATGGGTAGAACCCCATCTTCCTTGTCTGCCAACCCTGGCACATGATCCCCCGCCTCAAGACGACTCCCCAAAAGGGGCCCAAATCTCACCCTCGCCTGCCCCACCCTCCATCCCAGGCCCTAAACCCTAAACCCTAAACCCTACCCTCTTCGGAGGATGGGCCCTGCCTCGCGTGCAGAGCTGAAAGTTGGTCTGGGGCCAGGCTGCTACCTGCCACAGGCACGGGCTTGCAGCAGCCAGGGCCGCAAAGGGCGCTCTGCCTGGAACCTTTACGATGCGCTACACGAATTCTGAGTTACTATGTACGCGGCGTCGGTGGTTCCGGCCTGTCCACTGCGAAAACATGGGTATTTGCGGTGTTAACCTCGTGGTTTGCGAGATTTCGCAAGCATCCATGCTGAGACTCCGTCCGCAGGACCCGTGCGTGCAGCGCAACCATGCCCTAACCGTGATAACGCCCACTCCGACCCCATCCCATCCGTTGTCGCAGCGCAACCATAGCGGAACCACGATATCCGTTGCCGCTGCGCTGAAACCCTAAGCCTTGCACGATGCCTACGCACATTGCACGCCCAAAATCCTGTAGCATCAAAGCGAAACCGTCTCTGAAAGCCTCCAAAACCTGCGGAACAGAATTTCAGGCCAAGCACTTTGTGCTGTCACGTACAGTACGCAAGAAAAAGTTCAGGCAGATTTAAAGGTACCCTTTGCTGCCCCCTCGTGGAACCATCTTCTGCTGACTAGAGCACGCAGGCCATTGTGCCGGAGCCTTGTGTTTAGCTACCTCATTTATGGCTCCAGTTGCCGAGTCTAATCATCCTCCAAGTACACCAGGATCGAGGGTAAGAGCCCTTGCCGGGGTTTGGCTTAAGCTTTAAGCTTGTGGGGCGTGGAGTGCCGGTGCTAGCGAGGTCGATATTGAAAGCTTGAAGCCATGCAAACGGCTTACTTGGGTTGTTAATTACCTGCACTCCTCGCACCTGAAGCCGATCCCTGATCCTGATGCATCCCCTACCCCAGTGGCCAGCAGCGTCAGCACAGCGGCACGACGAAGGTTCGCCCTGGCTTTACTTGGCCAGGGAAGTGGACAAAGATTCTTGTTTCAAGATGGGGAATTGATAAGATTGTGCTCGTGCTCCTATAGGAACCCAGGAAGGCACTCAAGCATAAACTCTTGAAGGTTATGTGAAAAGGACGCGGGCCGTAATGCGTTTCTTTGCGTGCCTGCTTGGTCCCTATCATCAAGGCTTCTTCGGCAGCACGGCACATCTTCCAAAAACGCTTCAAGCTTGAGGCTCCAAAGAAAATCATGTCAGGGAGCAGGGCAGAAGTTGGTAACCCCGGCCTGCAAACACCCGGTGCCCCTGTATTCTCAAGGTTGCTGAGATGTTCACACCGCTTGTCGGACAGAGGAAAACAGAGTCGTTCGAAAACGTAGAGAACAGCCGTTTCAGCCTCGTCCTTCTCCAGGATGGACTTACAACTGACCCGAAACGGCACTGCGGCTTCGCGGCGACCCTGAAGTAAACCTCAATCTGCACCTTCCCCTCGAGGGCACAGCCGCACCATGGGTCCTTGCTGGTGGTGAAGATGAGCTTCATCGATTAAACAGTATACCGGTATACCTTTAAATTCGTGTTGTTGAGGAGTCCTCTGTAAGTCAAGGGGTAGCTAGCTAGTAGTTGTCATGAACGGGATTCGCACACTTGGGCTGGGTCCAAACCAAACACGGCGCGACTGCACGTAGGCTAGAGCTCCGGGAACAGAGAAGGTGATCCTGTCTCAGCCAGGGTCACTGCAGAGACAGACACCGCAACTTGATGGTGGGCTTGTGCTGTTTCTTGCGGCTTCCTAATGATCCGTGGTGCTACAACACAATCGTGGAGCCGGAACCTTCTTGCCAACCCTGTTCTTGAAAACGGTGAGTACTTTTGGAAAAGCTAGGGAGGCGAAGGTGGTCAACAAACAGACCCAGACACACACACACACACACAAACACACACACACACACACACAAACACACACACACACGCGCGCGCGCGCGTGCGCGCGCGCGCCGCTCTCTCCCTCTGACTCACAGATGGGAAGGCTTCCAGACGAAGCGCGCCGGTCTACTGTTCAATACCCGTTCTGATAGGACATGTGGAAGGTGCATGACGTTGGCTGTAGAGCACCGGTAGCCTTCCCAACACGAGAGAGCTGGGGCTGGGGCTGGCACGCAGAGTTCTCCATGGCGACAGCTCAGAAGCAACAAGCAACGAATGTGAGATTGTGCTCGATGTTCAGGCTTAGTGTGGCTTTGCCTCCTTGGCCTGTCTAACCATGCTTACTGCTGCATACTTCGTGTTTTGGTGCTCGGAATTCGACGCGAATCTTGATTTGTTCCAAACGCAGGCCTCATGGTAGATGGCTGCAACGGACGTGAGGCCTTTCTCTGACTCCATTCTGTGACACTGCTGTGCTGGAGCCCATCACGCCAAGCAGTCATGGGATGAGTTGGGAGCAGCAGAATCCCGCTGCGCGGGATTTCCGACTTGTCATGCTAGCTCATGCTCTTTTCTCACCCGCCGCCAGGCCTCTGCCCCAGATCAGCATCAGAGCTTCGATGAGACGACGGTAGCTACGAACATTGGTAGCTACAGGAATAACAAGCGCTAGCCTCGATGGCCAAGAAAACCAGCCCCAAAAGCGTCGCCTTAAAACGCGGTCTGCTTGACGAGACTCTCGAGGCGTGAAACGTGTCGGAAGGCCGGGTCTACCACAGAGTGACGATCCCAAAGATGCAAGCAGACAAGACGACCGTTCTGCAAGCGCTTCCCCAGGCCGGTGTCCCAGAGGTATTGGGCAAAGTCGTTGTAGTAGGGGTATCGAGCAAAGTCGTTGTAGTCCAGCTGGAAAGGGAATCCATGTAGCCGCTCTCGCATCCTTCGGGCTGGCTAAGACGAGATGATCGCTCTGCAAGCAAGGGTTGCGGTTGACCTCGGATTTCCAGTAGTAGGGAGGAGATCCGGCCAAAAAAATGTCAGCGCTCCTTCTGCAAAATGATTAAGGGTGTAATGGTAAGGCTGGGGCTTTAGATTTTGGAATAGGGTTTAGGGGTTTACTGCATCATCCCATGCTAAGACTCCGGAAACTGAATGGCATTCATGAGTATCATTCGAATTCTTAAGGCCCCTCTGCTTTACTCGGGGACCGGTCACAGGAGCCCCGGTTCGTGCCGTCGCAGTAGGCCTCAGTGCCCCTCCCCCTCTCGTTCCGCGGCTCGTAGAGCATCTGCCAGCCTTGACCAGGAGCTGCGAAGTCGAACATGTGCACGTCGGAGATGGGATAGATCCCGAAGTTGTGACAGATAAGGTCCCCTTGGGCGGTGTAAAACTTGGGATAGTCCAGTGCCCAAACCATGGCATCACGCCTGTCAGGACGATTGGCAGCGTAGACTGCGCACCAAGAGCTGGTTGCAATGTTGTACAGGTACAGCTGGACATCGTCGGAACATGTGCCACCCCAAAAGAGCAGCGCGTCCAGAGCTTCGATGTACTCTGCGGCATGCGACGCCAAGCGACTGGGCCCGGGACCCTCTGTCGGCACAAGCTCAATCTCGTATGTAGAGACATTCCAAAGCCACAGCTGCGATCCGTAGCGCTGTCGGTTACCATCAAGACCCCCGTTGATCCAAACGACCTGCCTTCGAGGGTCGTAGGTCATGCCATGACGATAGACCTGCAAGATGTTGCTGCCCACGAGCGACCAGGCCATCCGCTCAAGGTCAAAGAGCCAGGCATCCGACAGGACTGTGGTACCTCGCCGGCCACCCAGAAGCAGCATCTTCGTTTCAGAGAGCTTCACCGTGGCATGTTTGTAGCGTTCTGATGGCCAAGGGCCTTGAACCTCCGAAGGGAGCAGCTCTTGCCAGATGTTCTCGAGCAAAGAATACCTCCAGAAATGGCCTGTTGCAGCAAAGCTGGTGTCCCCGCCACCAAAGAGATACACATGGGTGCCGTTCAGAACGGTTGCTGTGCTGCGATAGCCCACTGCAGCGGGGCTGTCGGCAAGCCTCTCCCAACACTTGGTGCCATTACCACTGAGCCGGAATCTCCAGTTGGTGCTCACAACACCTCCCCGGTTATCCTCGTGGCTTCTGGTGTCTCCACTGAAGGTGTAGATGTACTTCTCGCCCCTCACGGTGTACAAACCACCACTGGCAGAGTAACGACCCCAGGGTTCTGCTGCGCAGCGCAGGGCATCCTCACGGGTTTGGACCTGACCAAGCACGGCAGGTAAGGTCGAATATGAGGCCAGCACAAGGAGGAGCCGAGACATGAAGGCTTCGGCTGGTTTTAAGGTTGATGCTCTGTGTTTCGAGCCTCCCAACTGCCGGAAAAGTAGGATTCCATGTCAACAGCCTAGACCGGACACACTCACCTCGGCAAGACCGTCATGCCGTGCTAAGGGACCTGTATGCACACACCAGATCCAAGAGTATGAGGTGCTATTGCAACCTGATGATGCACTACAACGCTTGTGGAAGCAGCAGAAACAAGCAGCTGCATGCTAGATGCATGACTCAACAGTGCGGATGCGGTTGCCGGGCAAACTTCTCCTTGGGAAGAGGGCCGTGCGAGTTTCGTCTGTCGGCTGTCGTGCGAGTTTCCGGGCCTATGCGGCTTTCACGCGCTTCGGTTCCCTGAACCTCTCAAACCTTCAGACTTTCCCTGCTCATCCCAAGACATCAGAGACCTGAAGCCTTCAATCACAGTACAAAGCCGAAGATGCCTTTTTGCCCTGCACGCCGCTGCTTGTCGGACATTCCTGCCCCCGAAACAGTCAACAGGGTCAGTGCAATCCCCAAGCCCCTTGCATGCTATTGGTTAGCCTTGCAGTATCACCGCAAGTCTATCAGTTTACTTTGGTCATGATGTCATTGATGCAGGGAAGTGTGTGGAAGGGTTTCCGCCTGGCTCAGTGCTACATGTCGCTTGGCTGATCTTGGGAAAGCTTGGTCATGCTTGATACTTGCACGTCTTGTTGGGTCTCTAGCTTTGGTAGGGCATAGCAGCAGCAGCGAGATGGACGTGTCGACTAGCCATCGATAGCGTCGGAAGTAGTGAGCACGTCATCGATCTTCAAGATCATCTTTACGACCTGAGATGGGCTCACTCTTAGGCCGCATGCTTTCACATGCCAAACTGGGTCAGATGAATGATGATGCAGCCACCGACAAGGTTGCAGCAGGGTGAAAGGAAAGCTTGATAGCGAATCACAGCCACCTTATAGACTCAGGACCTCTGGTTCGCGACTGCCTAGGGACGACGAAGGGACGAAGGGCTAAGCCTGGACTGATCCGAGCCAAGCTTTCAAGCTGTTCTGGGCTGGTCAGTCTTTGTGGGTGCAGCCCTGAACTCCGAACCGCTAAATCGTGTCATATGATGTAGGAACCTGATTAAAAGACCCTGGGTCTTTATTAGGGTTCTCAATATGAATCCTAATATATTTGTGATATAGGGCCAGGGTTTCTTAATGAGGTTCCTACATTAGCCTACACCCCGAACCATATAACCCAAGCAAGGCCTCATACGCCGCTTGTTCGACTTCTGTATCTTCTGTAGCACACAGCGATATCTTCTGTAGCACACAGAGATATCTTCTGTAGCACACAGCGAGGGTGGTACAGCATTAGTGCATTGCGCTCTGTTTCTGTTTTTACCCTACCGCTGCTCTGTCGGGCATCTTGTGCTATACTATGCTCTATACTCTATGCGCTATACTCTGTACTCTAAACTCCATACTGTTTCTCTTTGCTCTACTCTATACTCTATACTCTATAAAACTCTCCATGCTCTCATCTCTACAATACTCTATACTATACTATAAACTATACGCTGTACTGTACTGCACTCGATGATCTACTCTGTACTATGCTCTATACAAGACAAGACACTATGTTACACTCTATACTGCATACCGTACTATACTGGACTACACTATGCCATACTATACTATGCTATACTGAGCTATGCCAAAGGGTGTCCTGGCTGTTCTAAAGGACCGACCTATACTGCGAAGTTCTGAGAAGCTAGATGCTGCCCTCTGTTGCGCGGTTTCAACACGGAGGTGCGCCTGTGCCGAAGTAACCCATCGCCATGCACCCATGAGAACCCGCGTGATCTTCGGGGCCTCTCGCGTTTTCGATCCTTAGAATCCCCTGCTCGATAGAGTAAGCTCGGCACCTGGGTGGCCAAGCGCAGCTGAGAGCTCTTGGAGGCGCACGCCTCGGGTGGGCTGACAGTGAAGTTTTGGGAGTTCTGGGACTTCTGAGTCCAATCATGGGTCCCGTCCCTGCTCGTTTTTTTTGAAGTGCTATGGAAGATGACCCGTCAGACGGTCGCTATCTAAGTGAGTGGGGATTAGGCGTCGTGATCGGCTTTGAAGTTTCAAAGTGGTTGCCCACAACCCAGAATGCTGCTTGCATACGCATGTCACACTCTGGGAGGCGAGTATGGTTTCTTCAATCAAGACTGCAAAGACACGATGTCTCACGGCACGGAGCCTCAAGACTCTTCGGAACCGCCGAGGAACACTGCGCGCAGAGAAAGGCCTGTCAACCTCTGAGCTCCGTCACCTACCTTTTGTACGCCTTGAAGGGAACCGCATAAAGGATCCCGAGAGTACCCCTCAGGGGAACTCTCCGTCGCCTCGTAGATGCTCTGTGCCCACATATCCGTCGTTCCGGTCTGCATGCAGTCGACACCTTAGCTTGGAGGTTCCCTGGACGTCACTTGGCCATGCCTCAGAGTGATATAGGGGCCTTAATGAATGCCTTAGAGTAGTATAGTTTATAGGGGCCTTAACAAATAGAATCGGGTTTCGGGGTATATTACACTTTAACTGCAAACTCTAACTATGGTACGAAACCCTGAGAAATAGTGTTTGGTTATCATTTAGGCAGCTACATTATCTCTGCGACATCTGCACGACAGCCCTTCTTTAGAAACTGCTGCGACCACGGAAGGCAATGCCTCTCCTGCTGGAAACGTGGTCCGCTGGTTCTGCGCTCACTCCCCTCCCGAAGCAAAAATGCGCCACCGATTCCGGAATCCTCACCGGGGAAACCTTCAGATTCAACAACCCTAAACCCAAAACCCCAAAACCCATCTGAGTCGATGACCATGCCAGGCGTTTCCAGACGTCTCCTGGATAGCCTGGACAAGCGATGACTGAATCCGGTCATGTCCACTGGGCTGCTTGTAGATCGAATTTGTTAGAGTATATATTTTTTGTTTGTATATGTATACACACACATAAATATATATATATATACATACACCTATACATACAAAATAAATAAATATATATATATATATTTATTTATTTATATTTATTTATTTATATTTATTTATTTATATTTATTTATTTAGTTAGTTAGTTAGTTATTTATATATGGGCATATAGATAGATAGATAGATAGATAGACAGATGGATAGATAGATAGTCCCACGTCGCCGCGTCAGTGCCCCCCCCCCCCGCCCCGCCCCCCATGGGATGCCCCCCCAGCAGCCACACCAAGCCTCTCATCCGAGCAAACAGTCACAGGGATGGTGCTCGTCCGCGTCATCATCCTCATAACTGTCGGCGTCTTTTGGATCGCGCACTTGAGCAAGGGACCTGAGGAGCGTGCGGACCGGGATCGTGATCACCATCTTCCAGGGACAGGGGGGGAACCCGACCCACAGAGAACCATAGGGGGAGGGGGGGAGGGGGCGGCCTGGCAGCGCTGCACCTTTTTTTTGGTCAGGCGCTCCGCGCCATGAGGTGGGGTGTGGGGTCCCTCTTCCCCCTGTGGGGTGGTTGTGGGGTTTTGGGGTTTTGGGTTTAGCTTAAGCTTTTGAGTTTGGGGTTTAGGGTTTCGGGTTAAAAGGTAGAATGTTTCGAGTCGACAAGGGCTTAGGGAGGGTGTTGGGTGTAGGTTGGTTAGGGTTGATGGTTTATGTTTTGCTTTGGGCTTAGAGCCTGCATTTAGGCGGGGTTTAGGGTTGGGTGTAGGGTTTTAAGTACAGGTTAAGGAGCACGCGCTACGTTATATGCTTTATAGCTTGTGTTGGGCTGTGTATGATCCCGGCCCTCTCTGTGACCCCTGGTCGCCCCCCAGCAGCACCCCACCCTCCAGCTGCAGCTCCAACGCCCCTCCGCACGCGCCACCCCCACTACTCCGACCAAACCATACCATCATTGGGAGCGGGGGGCCGGGAACGCCAGACGCCCATGTGTGTATGTATGTATGTATGTATGTATGTATGTATGTATGTATGCATGTATGTATGCATGTATGTATGTATGTATGCTAATGCATTGTGTACATCTTCAATGTCCTGTGATACTGTCATGTCCTTGGGGACTATGGCCAGCCAAGAGGATTCGACAAACTCGCAACGGACGAGTGATGCAGTTCCTCGGCCCTCGAAGCTCGATGACTTCTCCTGTGACATTGCCTGATGCACCCAAATGGGGGGTTTCCGAAAATAGGGGACCCTAAAGTAGTACCCTTAATAGTAGGATCCTTATTATAAGGACCCCAAAATCAGGTACCCTAATTTTCGGAAAGTCCCAAATCTCAACCAGACTGACCAGGATCCTGAAGGAGAGGCACCGGAATGCCTGCAGCAACACGAAGCCCCCTTATGCCTTGTGCCAAAAGCCCTGGAGGGCCTTGAGCTTCGCCATCTCCGCAATCCCCTGCAGGCCGCTGTTTTCAGCGAGTGCCTCGTGCCGTGATGCCCAGGGAAAGCGGTCTTCCGGTAAGTGATTGAGCAGGTGTACGAGACTTTGGCTGCCCTCCGCGGATCCGTGGCATCGGGATTAGGCTAGGAGCTGGAAGTATTTCCGAGGTCGAAGGTATCGGTGGGACATGCACGGAAGCCGACCTTGGAGTGAGGCATCCGAAATCCTGGGGAGCCCAGCCATTGGAATCACGTCTAGCGCAGATGCGAAGCCCTTCATGCTGTACCTCGTCCCATTCATCGGGCGAGAGTGGGGGCCGCAGAAAGCGCGTCTGCAACTCCGGCAGCAAACTGTAACAAGCCGTGGGGGGGGGGGGGGTTCTGAGCCTTGGGCGTACTCTAGCAGAGCCTGCTTGCTCATCAAGATCTTTACACATCCACATACGCCCGTTGTTGCAAGTCTCTACGTGGGTCAACTTCGAATTCGAGCAGAGCCTTGGACTCAGAAAATGTGTGGCCCATGTGTTCGCACCGGGATCCAAGAGGTATGATTTGGGTGCAGTGCGAGCCAAGCGAGCGCACTGGTCAATCGTCTGCTCCTGGCAGCTCTGTTGCTTTCTTGGTTTTGGGGAAGCTGGGTAGCAGAGATCGTGTGCACCTCTGTGCTTGTCTGCAATCGTTGGCTGACTCAAGAATCCTTCGGAAGCCTTAAACTCCTGGCCCCGTCAGCACATCTTTCCGGACTGCCCAGAAAACCCAATACCCCTCATAGTTAAGGAATATACCTTGTAAATCATAATATGAAGGCCCCCATAATTTCAGGTGTATTCCTTAATTAAGGGGTATTGGGCTCTCCGGACTACGGCCAAGTCCCCCAGAGAGCTCCAGAGCTCCTTGTCTGCAGCTGCCAGGACTGCCAAGGAAGCAGCCATCTCGCTGGCTCCTTGCAGCCGGGGAGGGGCATAACTTACATTTAGGGTTTAGGGTTTAGGGTTTATAGTTATAGGGTTTAGGGTTTAGGGTTTATAGTTAATTATAGGGTTTAGGGTTTAGGGTTGTGCTCCCAGCCTCCTCCGGGAACAACTCGGGGATCTCGAATTAGATTCCTTCGCAAAGCCGGGGCAGAGTGCACTGTGTCTGCGTGCAGAGCTGTGTGAATCTGCGTTGCCTGCAGGCATGACATCATGAGTCTCTGCAGTTTGTTCCACTTGGCGTGACGGCTCACGAGCGGCAGGTGCTTCTCATCTTGTTCGAGGAATCAGGGAAGGGCCTCATCGAGCAGGACATCAGTCTCCGTAAACTGCTCATCCCTTGCCGGTATCGCTTGAAGCATCTGCGCAGAGCAGGTGCGTCTTCGCTCTGCTATCGATATTCGGAAGTGGAAAACGATTGCTCAACACCCGACCTTGAAAGCATAACTTGCACAACACAGGGGAGTCCTGACGCAGCAATTTGCATCATGGAGACATCTCTTCGCCTCGTCCACTACCTGCACTCTTCTGCCGTTGCGAACTCTTTACAGACCGTGCACATCTGACATCGAAATAGACAAACTAAGCGAAAAGTTCGCCGGTTTCTTCTGAGGCTGCTTTGTGCAGAATTTGTTCGATCCTGAACGCAGGCATTCTGAGTACAGTGTGAGATGGTTTGGTGTGTCCCTCTGCACAGAGTCCTAGAGTCCTGGAGTCAAGAAAGACAGGGGCATGCCGCGCAAAAAAAATAAAATGCAGAAAAACGCTGTCACCTGTCCCCAACATGCTTTCCGGTCGCTTTGACTACCAGTACAGTAGGATGAAATGCCGCTAGCCGGTCGTGTGGCACTGTTCCAGCGAAGCCAACGACACCAACAACAGAGCAGTCGACAGAGCAGTGGTAAAAGGGTCACTTACCGTAGCTTAGCCTCGACGGCCCATTAGATCACAGAGTGCGACATGGAAGCCCGTCCCGCCATCTGGTTGCCACCACGAACAAGCACGGTGACCGCTTTGCTCTTGCCACACTCCTTCAGGGGATTACGGCAGGTGTGTTGCAGGAGCTCACCACCGACCCTTTTGGTAACCCGTCTAGCAACACCCTTACCTTAGCTAAGCCCTAAACCCTAAACCCTAAACCCTAAAACTCTAAACCCTGATGCTAAGCCTTCAAGGAAGCCCTGGTCGCCTCGATGATGAGCATTTGCTCTTTCATCGTGCCGAAGGTGACCTCGCGGACCAGCCCTGCCTGGAAGCTTGGGACGGAAAGGTTTAGGCTTGCGGGGGCCTGGCTTTGGGGCTTAGGGTTTTAGGGGTCTTGGGGGTTGAGGGGGTTGTGAATTCAGGAGGAGGTTTCTCCCATGGTCGATGTGTCTGGGCTGGGGGGATTCGAGGCTGCTAGTCGTATTGGTTGCCGAGCTGTTTGTCCATGGTGACGTGCTGATGTATGGTCTTGCAATGCCTAAGTAACCCAAGAACATATTTAATATGAAGCCCAAACCTACCTATCCATGTGCAACACTTCCTTGGACCAAGCTCGGTTGGTCCTTCACAGAACCCCCACTGAAAACTCGATAATGTAGGGACCTTACAAATTAGAATAGTGTTTTGGGGGTTCCTTATTATAATTATAGTATAATGGGTCCCAAAACCCTGTTCTAATTATTAAGGCCCCTATATTATGTTGATGTGACGCCCTGCCTTTCCGAGCTTGTCGGCAGTCAACTCCTCAAAACGTGGAACGATCCTGCCGGCGATTTTGTGTGTTCCAGGTGGTCTGCAGCCATGGATTCCCAAAGTCAAACCCTGAATACCATCTCCAACAATTCAGCTTCCTCCCGCCAGTGGCGATGGCGATGAGCTCTAGCTCCACACCACCAACCCACCTGTTCCGTACAGAGATCAGGCGTTGGATAGCTCTCGTGTGAACCGGCTGCAGAAATCTGTCGGAAACCATGCATCAGGCCATGAGGAACGAGGGAGAAGGAGCTCGCCTCACAGCTGGAAGCTTGTTCTGGAAGAGCAGGTGGTTGGCCTGTGAACAGGAGCCATCTTGCGCAGGCACAACCCAGACCTGGACAGTGTCTCCTGACCCCGGCTGTCGAAAAAAGGAACTGCAAGAGCACTCTGCATGGCTTCTCTGAGCTTCTGCCGTGGTCGGCTAAGGGCCGGGGATCTTAGACCAAAGGGAATTGCTGTGCATTTGTGCATGCTCGGATTCTTCGGATTCACTTCTGGAGTGGCATGGGCTCTTGCTTGATTGATCCCGGCTGGTGTTATATGGCATAGTATAGTCTAATATGACATAGTATAGTATATCAAAGTACAGTATGGTATCGTGTATTTTAATATAGTATAGTACAGTATAGTCTAGTGAATGCTAGTACAGTCTAGTATACTATATAGTATATAGTATAGGGTATCTAGTATATATGCCACTTCCTCAGCCGGCCTCGTCATCGAAGCCCCACTGGCAAATCACAAGATTTGCACCTGACTCCTGGCTGTTCTCATGGACGGCAGGTGGAGAGAGGGGAGGACAGCGAGACACAGAGAGAGAGAGAGAGAGAGAGAGCGAGTGAGAGGGTGGCGACCTGCAGCGAGCAAGAGCTGAGAGTTGGAAGAATGCTTGGCTCGAGATGTGCAGGAAGTCTCCTGGATGAGTCGGATCTGCTCGCGAAAGTACCTGCTGCATGCAGGAGATGAAGCAAGAACGTACCTGAATCCAGTCTAGAAGGCACTTACCCAATCTTGACGGAGCACTTCTGCTCATGCTCGTACAGCTTCTTGTAATCCTCACCGGTGCGGATGTCGAGCTTGTGCTTAGTCTTTGGCCTCAGTGCTGGGGTTGGGAAGACTGCTTGCCCTCCCTAAACCCCGAACACGACCCTAGAGGGACTCGGGAGGATAGGCTCTAGGTGGACTGTTCTGCTGAGATACACAAGCAACAGAGGCTGAGGCCCCACTGCTTGCCGAGCGCGCGGCTTCGGTGGCTCGAACGGGCAGGTCAGGATTGCCATCTTGGCATCCTGCAGTGCATACCGGCTCGGAGAGCTTTTGCTAACTTGGAGTCGTAGGCCCTAGACCCATGGCCCTTTCTCCCTTCTGTCAGAGAACACAGCAACAGGTGCTGCCGTGGGGGTTACTGCGAAGATCCCCGGCCGGTCAGTCTGCAAAGCCCTCAGCTCGAACCAGGCAGCGCCAGGCCTTGACCTGTTTCGGCATCTGTGGATGACTAAAGTCCTTGTCGACAACAATGCCCTGGATCAGGCAGGTGTCCTGAAGGTTCCATGGTGCAATGGCATGCAACGGCGTCGTGCTTGGCTTTCTCCACTCCAGCCTTTAGGGCTCTCAGCTGGGAAAGTCTTTTCAAAGCACTGATTTAAGCTGTATGAAGTCCGCTACGCAGTCACCGTACTAGGAGGACCTTGCTTCATGAATATCCGACCCCCTCAAAATGCCCCTGAACGGCAGTCCCTGGCCCGAAGATGCATCTGACTCTCGCCGAAAACAGCCCTGAACTCTCTCATCCTGACAGCTCATGCTGAACGGATGCCTACGCAGCCCCGAGGCCGAAAATCTCTTGTACCTCAAGAATCGGCATACGGTATACATATATCATATATATATATGATGAGGGAAGCCTAAAAGGTAAGGAGTAAGGAGAATTACTCAAGCCCCGCCCCTCCATTGCTCTTCTGAGGCAGTCCTCCAACTTGCCGCCCACCTTCCCCTCCACCTGCCGAGCGAAGAGACCCAGGTGGCTTAGGACTCGGGACTCCTCATAACTACGGCGAGGGAATGGGATGGTTGATCAAAGTGAACTGAAATCAACTCCAGGTTTTGGCCGGAATCCAGCAGTTAAACCGTCAGAGTCCAGCCCTTGAGCCCTGGATCTTTACGAGCGTCCTTCAACAACAACTCGTCACAAAGGCAACCACCGGGGCGAAAATTGCTATCGGCTTCTTTAAATTTCAGTTTGCACTTTTGAGTCTCTGCCTTGAATTGGCTCACGGAACCCTCGCAGTGGCCTTGATCAGGTCAAAGTTCACATCCTTCCGCTCCAAGTCGCAGACCTGTTGTGCACTGCATCCCCGTTTAGGGTTTAGGGTTTAGGGGGCCCTGCTCGTTCTTGGTCGCAGGGCCGTCGCAGGGTCTAAGGTATGTTTTTGGTCCCACAGATCGTAGTTGAAGGTGTCGGCTGATTGGACAGCTGGTCTGGGTATGAAGAAGTCTTTTCACTAACACCGCACTTCTGGCACCAGTAATCACGCCTCCACGACCATGCACATGTCTATGAGGTTGCCACTTGAAGAACCCGAGAACCGCGCATACAGAGAGAATTTCGGGCGTCATCTGGAAGATCACTACTCCATGCTCTCTCTACATGCCTGGTTGTCTGCTTTTGGGCTCATGGACTAGACTGAACAGTGGCTGAACAGATTGCAGTTCTCGAGAAAGGCTGTCAGCCGTGGACCTAGGAGGGTGAGACTCCACATCCTTGCACTCCTACTGGTGCAAGGCGGGAACAAAACCGGACCGGTGCGTACAGGGGTGAAACGCGGACAGTGCTTGTCATCACGACCTGCCGACATGAGTGGAGAAAATCCTGATGCCTGGCTGGCAGAGTCTACTCATCTTGGTAATTCCAGGCTTTCCTCCGAGACTGCCGATCCGAACGAATCTCAGGGCCTCCCTCACTGCTCCGATCCTGGGGCTCTTCGGTTTGGTCACATGGGCATCAGACTTTTCTTGCTTGCCAGCTCCCGCAGTAAGTCTTAAACAGTACCTGCTCCCTGAAACGTCAAAGACGAAAGCCTGAATCCAGACCCTAACACCCTCGAACACCGAGGGACAGCTGGTTGCGTTCGTGGCATTCGTGCCGTTCTCCTTGCCTTCGCTCGTGGCATTCTTGGACGAGCCTGTGTCCGTGCTGTTGTCCTCCGTGCTGTTGCTTTCGGTGGCGTTGCTCTCGGTTGAGTTGCCCTCCGTGCTGTTGCTCTCAGTGGCATTGCTCCCGGTGGAGTTGCCCTCCGTGCCGTTGCTCTCAGTAGAGTTGCCCTGCGTGCTGTTGCTCTCGGTGGCATTGCTCTCGGTGGAGTTGCTCTCGGTGGAGTTGCCCTCTGTGCTGTTGCTTTCGGTCGCGTTGCTTTCGGTGGAGTTGTCCTCCGTGCCGTTGCTTTCGGTGGAGTTGCCCTCCGTGCCGTTGCTCTCGGTGGCGTTGCTCTCGGTGGAGTTGCCCTCTGTGGCGTTGCCCTCGGTGGCATTGCTCTCTGTGGAGTTGCTCTCGGTGGAGTTGCCCTCCGTGCTGTTGCTTTCGGTGGCGTTGCTCTCGGTGGAGTTGCCCTCCGTGCTGTTGCTTTCGGTGGCGTTGCTCTCGGTGGCATTGCTGTCAGAGGCATTGCTGTCGTTGCCACCTGAGATTCGCGCAATTCGAACACACAGGGATAAGCGCAGATATGTTCAGCTGAGAGTCCTTGCTGGTGGGAAGCTACCCACTGCGCCACTGCCTGCTGTCGCGCCTGCTCCTCCTGCGCCTGCCCAGGACTAGCGAATTACTGAGTAAAGCTCAGCAGCCACAACGGCAGCTTATGGCAATTTATCGTGTCAAGCTAAGCCTACTGGCCGATTGACTAAGGCACCACTTACGTTTAAGAGTTTCAGATGCTGTTCCCAGTGACAGGGACCCACCTTGTGCATCGTGTCGAGCAGATATCCCAGGACGGCCTGTCAGCAATCAACGGCTTCAGGGCTTCACTTCTTGGACCTGTTTGCAAAGTCTGAAAACCGTGTTTGTTAGTTTCTAGCTGAGCCCCAAAGGCTGAAACAAGCAAAGGACCTTGTACAAGCACATCTGCCCATAACCCACGCTGCACCTCCTCGGCGGGGCCGTCATTGTCGTTATCCTGTTCCTGATACAACCGGCAAGCACTGGCTAGTCACGGATTGTGAAGGTTTAGGGTTTAGGGTTCAGGGCTTGGACAGACACATGGAAAGATGGACAGAGACAGAGACAGGGAGCCAGGAAGAATCTCGGAGAACACATCGATCGAAAACAGCGCAGACGAAAGGCACAACGGCAGAATATCGGGCTGGCAAGCCGGCAGGCATCCTGACAAAGAGATGTGACCGCGGACAGGACGGCATGCAGTTGGAACGAGATAGGTAGGCAGAGATAAAGATATAAAAATCTACATCCATATGATATGCATATATTCATGTATACACATATATACACATATACACACACATATACACACACATATACACATACATGGTGCAGCGCTGCCGGCCCCCCCCTCCCCCCTCTCTATCCCATATCTTGTGGTTCCCTGTGGTGTGGGTTCCGCCCCGGTCCCTCCCTCGAAGATGGTGATCACGATCCCCGCCCGCACGCTCCTCCGGTCCATTGCTCAAGAAATCCTGAATGAAAGTCAATCAAGCACACATGCTCGGGCTGACTTTTTACGCACCCAACGCCAACCACCAATCGAAGCTGAGCATAGCATGACAACGGTCGATACAAACTACGAGAATCTACGAAAGAACATAGCGAAATAAGCTTTTGGAACAATTAAAGGCAAAGAACATGCAGTACCATGCAGTACCTAAGGGCAGAACAGCATAAGAGCAGTGGTGCTACCAACAGTCACTCGGAATACCAGCATGCAAGAAGCACATCAGCGACATTGTCCTCAGCATCATCGCCATCATTCTCATCTGTGTGGAGAGGGGGGGGGGGCGGGGGTTGCGCGATTTTTCGCGAGAGGTCCGCAAGAACATCGACAGTTACGAGGATGATGACGCAGACGAGCACCATCATTGTGAGTGTTTGCTCGGATGAGAGGCCTGGCTTACTGAGAGGGAGGGGCATACCATGGGGGTGGAGGGGGGGCCCACTGACGCGGCGACGTGGGACCAGATACATACATACATACATACATACATACATACATACATACACACATACATACATACATACATACATACATATATATATATGTATATACATGCACATTCATATACACACACACACATCTACCATATATATATGCATAAATACACATATATACACCTGCATGCATGCATGCATGCAGGCAGGCGGGCACGCAGGCAGGCAGGCAGGCAGGCAGGCAGGCAGGCAGGCAGGGATAGATGGATGGCTGGCTGGATGGATGGATGGATGGATGGATGGACCGTATGCGGATTGGCAAATAGCTAGACGAGAGAATAGAGACTGTCCAAGCGACCGAAGGGCACTCGGAAAGGCAGAAGGAAGCTAGAAAGCAGAAAGGCAGAAACCCGAAGCAGCACAGATTGCAAGACAGTTTCAGTGGTCCATGAGTCGATCAATACGCGGGCACTGCTGATTGAAGACTGGGAATCTCGAAGGACGAAGCTGAACAAGGCTGAACGAAAACATCCTGCCTGGAGCGTGCTGTGCAGAGCCTGGCGGAGAAGACCCAAGAAACGGATAACACGTCGCGGCACGCTAGGCAAATCGGAAAGGCAACCTGCATACTAATCATGGTCAACATGACTCGCCCCTGGCCGTCCAGAAGCGGGCCGACCGCCGGCGCTGACAAATAGAAACTCGCAAATCAGTGGCCAGCCTTCTTCTGCTGCAGAAGTATAAGGTGGCATTCCTGACATCTGGCTTCTGGCGGCACCGTGCAGGTTTATCGGTCTTCGTGCATACAGGAGTTGCACCTGTCAGTTCGGTTTGCAATGAAGAAGCGGGGATCAGGCATCTTCCACTTCCATGCTCAGATTCATGGTAACATACAAAGGCCCTGCCTCGAAAGTGTGGGCTCCAGATTTTTGTACGATGCACACCCTTGTGACCCTCTAGGCCGGCCTCGACGGACACCGCACCCCCAACCTCAACTCATGAACCCCAAATGAAGATTTTCTGAGGCTCCTAAAGGCCTAGATCCTCTTTACACCCCATGAAAAGAGCCCCTACTATGGAATCCTAATTCGTAGAATCCGCATTGGCCGTACAAGGGTCTTCTCCGTGGCACACATCCGCTGAGAGCGTCACGGCAACGCCTGCGCATGTAAATGGCTTACTATAGGGATGTATACGTGTTCTAGAGGTGGCACTAGAACAAACCTAAAACGGCTGGTTTCAATAAGCCGTTAACCCACCCTCGTGGGGATTTGGGGTTGGGGGAGGTAGTAGACCTGCGATAGAATCGGATTGGGCAGGCTTCTCCGTTTGGGGTGCCTCGACTAGCTCGGGCTGCTCGGCTGTTTTGGTTACCAAAAACACGGCCAAGCATGGCTTTTGGGTGCCGTGTGCCGTCCGAGGTCCTAGGACCTAGAAAACCCAGGATTGGAAAGACGAAGTCGGCCCAAGTCTTGCCCGGCCTGCGCAGATTAAGCTGCAGAGCAGCTGAATTCGAGGCCCCATCATTCGTGGTTGCAGTTGCGAGCTCACGCTCTCACTGGGTTGCAGTACCGGAGTGCCAGAACGTAGAAAGACGTAGAAACCCTCAGGCCAGTGGCCGTGAAAGAGGGTCTTTGTCCCGAGCCAGATAGCAGGCAGATCAAAGCACAGCTTGAAGAGTTTGAATGGCTGAGAACAGGTTAGGTTTGGGGTTTACAGGGGCCAGGATATGAACTCTACATCATCAAATCCTATGTAAGACCAGTTTATCCACCATATTGCCTGCAGCCCATATCAAGAGCTAAATGGGGCCAAAGGCAGATGTAGCGAAAGGACGTGGATTCGACCAGATGAAAGCAGTTGCTGCTTTTCTTTGTTTCAGGGCTCTTTTTTGTTGACACCTCTTTTCCTTCCGCCGGATTCGCGGTTAGAATGCCATGATGGCTGAGGCGGGTTTGGGGAGACCGAGAGTAACCGGATTCAGGTTTAGGGTTTAGGGTTAAAGGTTCGAGGCTAACTAAAGAGTGCTGTGTCTCACGAGTTCGTAGCAGCCTCAACACAGTGCCAAGGAGCCTCTATCCTGCAGCCAAAGGCAACAAGCGCAGATGAAGGCACCGTTTTCATCTGAGTCTCCAGATCAAATGCTGGGTGAAACTCTGGTGTCACTTACTTTTGCAACCAACATAAATCCCACAACCTGAATCCAACTTCTCTGTCGGAATGTAGGCGCCTGGGCAGTTAGAATAGGCTCTTGGTGTCCATTATACTATAAGTATATAGGGACTCGATGAAGGCGTGCTGCCTGATCTCCGTCCCTCACAACTCATCTAAATCTATCTCCTCGTCTTCACTGCTGCTCTTCTTGTCCTCTTCCTCGACACGCTGACCGCGTCCGCCTCAGACGTGAATTGGGCTTCATTGCTTTGGGTGCGAAGCCGGAGACACAGGATGCATCATGTAATGTTAGGTTATGCGATGTTACTATGTATAGATATTGTTGTTATGTTATGCTGTACTGTACTATATTGAGTTACAGTATACTAGATGGTCTTATACTCTGTTATATCATGTTGTGTTATGTTATGCTATGCTATGTTATTCTAGATTTTCTTAAGGTATATCATAATCTAGTTTTATATGTTCTATTATGTTTTGCTGCCCTAAATCCTGGTGAACTCTCTCTATCTCTGTCTGTCTGTCTGTCTGTCTGTCTGTCTGTCTATCTATCTATCTATCTATCTATCCATCTACTATCCATATACATAGGTATATATATATACACACATATTAATATTATGTGATTTGATACACGTAGTACAACATAAATAACGTAATAAAGTATGATAAAATATAGTATATCACGATAGAATATATCATAATGTAATGTAAAATAGTCATATAATGTAAAGATGACATAGTACTGTATATAGTATAATGGAGAACAAAATATGTAATGTAGAATGCAGAACATGTAAAACTCAATGTATGATATACAACACATAGTAAACAAGATGAGTTATCGAACCGAATAAATTTCGTATAATAACATAGACTACCAAAAACCTCTCATTTGATATGATATGTGATGTGAAATCTTTTAAATATAGCATGCCATGTCAAACATTTAATATGTAAAACACCGTATATCAAAAATATCATATACAATACCGAAAACATAATATGGCATGATCTGATATAACAATGACGTAGTATGTAGTATAGCAAAGCATACTATGATACCGCATAATATATAGCTGCAAAACATAACAGACTATAACATAAGACAGTATCATGTCAAATAAGATAACAAAACAGCCGAGTCCGCATGAATCTGAAGGACCTTCGAATACTACCGCACAGAATCTGGTGATTTCGCCGTGGCCAGTCGGCTGCGACTGAGTGCTGAGGGTAAACAAACGGAACCCCAAGCAAAACAAGGACTCTGCAAGGGACTTGCGAGGCAGGAGGCCGTCCCCGGCAGGAATTTCCCAAGAGGAAGGACCCGCGGCATATCCTGTCCAAGCTTGGAAGCTTTGGGCATACGTGCAGAGAACCCGAAGCCCAACAGAGGCACCCTGTGCTTGCGTTGGGAAAAGCTGCGCGGCTAGCTCACGAACAGCTCGGATTGAGGATACGACAATGCCTACAATCATTGCCCGCCGATGCCTCTGCCCTGCGTCCACCTGGGAACAATTTCTCAAGGTCTGGATTCGTAGTAGAAGAAACCTGCCCCTAAATCCCGTGTCAAACAAGCACAACTAGCATAAGCTTGGGAGCTAAATTCGTCGGAGTCAGGAAAGCTGCTTGGGTACTCAAGGGGCGCGAATTTTGGGTGTCGGATTGCTTCAGGTTTGTCACGATGTGAGTTCTTGCCGGGTGGGGGGTCACAAGGCTTGGGATCCCGGCCAACTCCACGCGTCTGCGTAGACGGGATAGCCGGGAACCTTGGCGGGTGTGGACATGGGTGCCAAGAGGCTTGCGATGCTGAATTCCAGGCAGAAGACGGCCTCATCAGGGAGTCGAACCTGAAATTGGGGGTGCCCAGCTGTCCTCCATTCCAAAGTCAAGCCCAAAGCCACATCAGCCAAGCCAAATCTTATCACACCTGAGAGTGCGACACCCCAAGCAGGCGCCATTTGCTGCCTGGTGCCCGGATGCCAGGTTAAGGGTCTTTTGAGCGCGGACGAACGCGACAACAAAAAGAGTAGGCCCAGCACCTTCACTATGCTGCTGCTAATCATATCCCAATGCACCCAAGACGGTTTGCTGCTGACCTCCTTAATCAGTCCAGCTGCCTTGCGGCAAATTCTGGAAAACGAAAACTTTAAAGGGCTAGGCAGCTCCGACGACAGGGAGGCAAGTTGTGCTGGCCTAAATATGGCTGCTGCAGACACCATCTGGATTCCAAAGAACCGACATCTTCCTGCAACTTTCAGCCACATACTTTTAACCTTTCAACGATCCTCGGGTGGCATCAGCCAACAAAGAGGCCTTCTGGGGTTACTAAACCGAACCAACCCTTCACACACCACTCTGAGCGGCGGACTTGCCATCAATGACCTGATCAGCATAGACGCAGCAAGGCCACTTACAACAATCGGATCAACCACAACCACAAAACACTCGTCATGATCGCAGCAGCCGGCAAGACGCTTTCAAAACTCAAGCCCCTATTCCCATCTCAACCAAGCCCTGCTCTTCTAAGTAGTTCTTCTGATCCTGCTCCTCTTGCTCCTCCTCCTGCTACTACTCCTGCTACATCCAGAATACTAGCAGCACTTCTGCCAGCGGCTCGTGTCCACGGCGCTCAAAGAGGCGGAAGACAGGGCCTCGCGGATCATGTACTGCGCGCGGTACACAGCGTCGCGAGTGCCGCTGAGGCCTGGGTTGTCAAGGGCAACTGGTTTAGGGTTTAGGGTTTAGAGTTTAGGGCTTAGGAAAAAAAGGCAACCTCCGGAAGGTGCTGCAAGGGTTAAGCGAGCATCCTGCACTGCAAAGGCCAAAGCCCCCCCGAAGGGTGAAATCCTGGGACCCCGGTTCAGGTCGCCACGAATGGGACATGGGTCCTGCTGGCTGTTGACGTCAATCTTCGCGCCGCTGTCGCCTCAGTGTGACACACTTTGCGGGCGACGGCTTCCGCTCCAGTAGGTACAAGGTTGAGGGTCCTTTCCGGGCGTAGGGCTGATGCGAGACCGTGTACGTAATGAACCCGAAGGAATACCACTAGTCTGTTCCGACCCCTATGCTAATGCAGGAACCTGATTAAGGAACCCTGGCCCTAGAACCCCAATATATTTGGATTCATATTAAGAACCCTAATAAAGACCCTGGCCCTAGAATCCCAATATATTAGGATTCATATTAAGAACCCAAAGAAAGACCCCAGGGTTTCTGAATCAGGTTCCTACATTACCCAAAAGGAATGTCAGAACCCCTAAACCCCTAAACCCCTAAACCTCTAAACCCCTAAAACCCTAAACCCCCAAACCCCTAAACCCTGAACCTCATGGTACCCAAAAAAGAATGTCAGACCAAAAGGCGCTGGAGCCGCTGGATGGTTTCGCCACCTCGGCCGATCACCTGGGGGTCGAGGCTTCCCCCCGGACCATCGAAACCGTTAGGGGTTTAGGGTTTAGGGTTTTAGGGTTAGGGGTTTAGGGGTTGAGGGCTTAGGGTCTAGGATTTAGGAGTTTAGGGGTGTAGGGTTTAGGGTTTTAGGAGCCGCTGCGCGTTGCTTCGGAAGCCCGTTTTCCGGCTGCAGGGCTTCATGGCTAGAGACTGCTTCGAAGGTTTGTTTTACACGATGCGACATGGGTCAGGAGCATCCTGTGCTCATGATGCCTTGCCCAACCGGATTCATGTACTGCACAGGACTCGGCTCCCAACCCGGCCGACCATGGTCTGCGGTATCTCCACCCTGAGACAACCATTTTATGCGCTCAAACTGGCAGTGCGTGCGTTGTGGTCTGAGGGCAGAGGAAACCAACGCTGGAATGCATCTCGATCCCCGGGAACTGCCGAGAAGCATCCATTGGCCACAGATTTGCTGGCTGCTACAATGAGCTCGCCACATCTCACCCTGATGTAGCGACTCTGGGGTTCATATCCGTACAGGAACCCTAGCCAAAGGAAGAATATTAGGTATTGTTATCACTATAACTACATATCATTACTACTATTGTTTCTACTACTACTACTACTACT
>CAJNJA010016306.1:0-11407 GCA_905231915.1 Symbiodinium necroappetens | reverse complement strand
CAGGTGTATGCAATTACACCTGTCTAGAAGTTCTAGCAGAACATGCGCACACACACAAATACACATACACATGTCTGTTTTTGCATGTGTGTATGTATGTATGTATGTATGTATATATGTATATATATATTTATGTATGTATGTATGTATGTATGTGTGTATATATATATATATATGCTCACCCGCCTCCCCCAAATCCACCCAGCCTTCTAGCCATCTGTTCGTGCACAGCCTTATGTCTCCAAATGCTTTCTCCGAGGTCCAGAAATCATCAGTAGTTACATTGGTTTCTGCACTTCACACCTACTGACCTCTACTTATTGTGCTTGTTTGTGGTATGTGTAAACCACCCAAAACCCAAACCAGAATCTGGTTCTGTGTCCGCGCTAATTGGAAGAAACACTTGAGCCTTGCTCAACTAACAATGACACTGGAAACCTCGATTGTTTCTGCATGGTTGCTTTTGCTGTTATACATCAAAAGTTCATAAAACACAAATATATGAAAGTATGCCTGGCCAGGCCGGGGCCAGATTCCCAAAACAACATTGGAATTGTTGGAAGCTTTGAGCATTACAGTGTTTCGTGAGTTTTCAGGTGGAACTTTTTTTGAGCATTGCAATATTTGGTGAGGTTCAGGCGACGAAACACTGTAACGCTCCCAAAATACCAAAATTTACAAGCTCAAAACTCACAAACTACTGTATTGCCCAAATTCAACCTTTTTGCGAATCTGGCCCTGGCCTGGCCATGGATGCCAGCATTTTGGAATTTCTGGAATTATGTTAGCATTACAGTGTTTCGTTAGTTTTGAAGTTGGAGATGTTGGAATTTTTCCAGCATCGCAGTGTTTCGTGCATTGCAGTGTTTCGTGCACTCTGTGCCCTGGATAACCACCACTGTGGTAGAGGGGGGGAATAAATAAATAATATATATATATATATGTACATGCTCACGCCCCCCCTCCCCCCCCCCCCAATGATCCACCCGAGCTTGCGTTGTAAGCAGTGGATCACAGGAGGTGGGCAACACTGGCAGGGCTAGATGCAAGGATGTTAAGACTGTTGGGGAAACTTAGTCTCTGCCAATGTTTTCGCATTTCAGGCTTCAGAAACTTTGGGGAAACTGAAATCTGGCAGCTTTCTGGCAACCTCAGATGCAAAAACACCGGCAGAGACTATAAATATATTGATTTTGATTGTCTCCGCATTCCTCATTACTAATATTATTTGTATTCATATTTTTTTATGATATTATTACATGGGCAGTATTGTTATAGTAGTAGCAGCGGTGATGGTGGTGGAATGCATAATGTCCCTATTACCTGTTGTTCTTGTTTCAATTGTAGTTGCAGCTCTGCAAGTGGCAGCATTATTGGCCTTAGCAGTTGTTCTTGTTGTAGAGATGTGGCTGAATTTTACAGTTAGCCGACTTTGCTAAATCCAAGTACCGCGCTCATAGATGAAAGTGCTCTCACATTGTATATTTTCAAGCAGATGCTATTGTGTTCTGGGGTATCAACTGAAGGAGCTTTCTTCTTTCTGCTCATGGTTTTGAAAAGGCGCTCTTTTCTATTTTGTGAACGCAGAGACAGAACAGCTTCTTTTGATTATATGAAGATGGGAAGAGGTTTAGGCGAGAAGGCAGCCATTCCATGTCTTGTTGAACGATGTAGCAGCTCTCTTGGTCTAAGTGCTGTTAGTAAGCCGCAAATGAGTCTGGTCATTTTTTTGCATGAACCAAGTGGTCTTTTGCTAAGAGAGGAACGCTTTGCAGACTTGTTTCCGTCCTAACCTAACCCTCACGAAGCATATAAGATATGCCTAGATGCCAGAATTTCCAAATTCTGTGGGCAGTACGTGATTCGTGAATTTTGCAATAAGATACTGTGGAATTTATTGAGCAAGACAATGTTGCGGGCATCCCACGCCCCCAGCAACCACCACTGCGGCAGACTCTTTTGGGGGGGCGAGCTATCTATATCTATACTTGTATCTATATCTATATCTATGTCTATGTGTATATATAAGCATTAACATGTATGAAAAGAAAAATATGCTTCTTTATGTTTAAACCCTTACATTAACATATATATTGTGCACACATGGGCAGTTTTTTAAAGTAGGGTCCCTTTTGGGGTCCGTTCTATAACGGTGCCGTACTATATTGGGGACTTAACAAAGGGACCCTAATTTAGAAAACTACCACATGCTTACATGTATACACACATGGAAAATTAGAACTGGTTTGGTTTATGCAAAGACCAAACTGTCGACCAAGGCACGGTGCCCATTCGACAGAGACTTTGGACTTATGATCACATGGACAAGAATGATGATTGGGAAAAATGTGGCGGACTGTACCTGGAACCTCAGCCCGCTTGCCTATACCACAACCGGCCTGAACCGCAGTCACCAAAGGCAAGGATTTTGGAGAACATGTGTAGGTCAAGCAATAAGTCCGTCCATACAGCACTGAGTGTCGAATGTCGGAATTGGGGTCCTTGGCTTAGCCCCAGCCATCCAGAATACTCTCATGTCGGTGGCAGCAAACCAACAGCGAAGATGAACCATGCACAGCGAAGTCCAATGTGTCGCAACCAATCACTGCAAGTACGTCAAGAGAGCGTCCTCCCTCGATATCACTTTCCAATGGTGTGGTCTTCGCTGGGCAATGCACACCAAAGGAATCATTGCCCCCCTGCTGACAACCAAATAGCAGAGGTTCTGCGGAAATGACGACGAACTGTGAGAAGACCGTCAAGTGAAGACCCTTAGAAACAGGGTTTGCCCACAAACACACACTCTCAGAACCTCGCGTCCTCCACGCTTTGCTGGGCATCATTGCGAGAGAAGCACTCAAGCATCAAATTGCCGGCTTCCTGTGCAGCAGACACCTGCAAAAGGCATTGAATCCGAAAACAGCTGCATGCTCTGCAAGCGGGGATTCCTTCAATACTGAATACAGTGAGACTGCTGGCAAAGGCACCGATTCATCCAGATACCGGGAGAGATCCTCTTCCGAAAGTGTCACCATGGGAAAATCAGGCACGGGGCCCTGCACGCGGCACGCTCCCCCTGTCGCACACAGAGGGTGCTTGTTGCATTATGGAGCTTGCTCTGCTGTGTAGTTGGCTTGCCCGAAGCCTGTGACTGCTGGAGCCAAACACCGGCTTCTCAACGGTGATACGGCTAAAGAGATAGGAAAAAACTGACAGAAAATAATGCAGAATCCAGGCAGTTCCAACACATTTAAGTGCTTGGCGGAGGAGTGCTCCTTGGATACGACACCTGGCAAATCGGAAAGAAACTCATGCACAGCGGCATGGTGCTCTATCACCACTTACCACACTGTTCGCCAAAACACAATGACGGCCTGCTGGGTCAAGTCCTTTGCTGGCCATTTGTTGGCTATGTGAACTCCCGAACCTTTCATCAAGGTCACGAGAGCTCGAACGAAGCTGAAGACAAACACCCCGCGTTTCCGCGGTTTGGACGACCAACTGCGGAAGCGGCGTGTACTCCTTGCTGGCACTGGAACCGAAAGTATCCTGCAAGAAATCAAGGCTTCAGACCAGCAACACCAACTTGCTTCCAAATCGGCAGCAGCCCGACATTGCCTCAAGGCTTTCTGCCCCGCTGCCAGCCTGCTAATGAAACCCGTTCGCACGAGTATTACTTAGCACCCTCGTGCCAGAACATTCAGCCGCTGACACTTGTGCTGCTTTCTGCTGACACACCCCCCTCAGCCAGGAACTACCGCCATTGTCGCGGCCGCTCAGATCAGATCTCCAGCACTCGAAATACCTACGTCATATGGCCCCAGCTGCAGCGCCACCAACTGCGCCAGTGTTACCGTCTGCTGCTGGTTTTGCTGTGCTGCTAGAAGCGCCTGCGAACAAGCTCAAAAGAAGCCGGTGCAACGAAACAGATCCAGTGGGTTGCACCATGAATGGGGGGACAGGCTATTGATTTGGCTCTGCTCTCGCATCACCACATTTGGATGCTACCTGCCTGGCTTAGCACTCGAACTTGATTTCCAGCCTTCTTTGGTAGTTTCCTGGGCCTCCCAAGCAGATGGGTGAACGAGACCCTTAAATGGGCGTCACATATTAACCTGACATCCGGCAGTGTCTTGAGGCGGTTTGGCCTCATCTCTGTGACGCGGCCCTTCAGCCGATGATTCCGCGGCCTCTTCTTTGGCGGACCTGAAGGCCCTAACTCCATCGCTTCGTCGGGCTTCAAGTGGTGTGCAACCTGAGATCTCCTGAGAAGCAGGCCCTTCCTCAGCAGTTTGTGATGCCGACATCCATCGAGGCCTCCAGCACGTGCTGAAAGCTTCACCCAATACGAGGCCAGAGCTGCATAATTAGTATGGACCGCGGACGAAAAACCCAAGTGCAAGCCGCCTGCAGGGTTTGCGGCTCTGCGCCGTACCCCGCCCGCGCTCTGAGCCAGCAGATGCAGCGCGGCAAGAACGATAGATCTTTCCCACTCAGCAAGTGCTGAAGATTGAGGGACTGATGCTGCGCCCGTCCAGGGAAGATCAAAACACCACTTGCCAAAAACAAAGAACCTAGCGAAGCTAGCGCTGTGGTTCAGCATGTATCGTTGCGTATCAGGCAACTCCACATCAGCCTAGCCTTGAGCGAGCAAATGCGAGCACTTCACGTCGCCTCTTTTTTGTTGTGTGGATGGCGACACGACAAGCGCCCAGTCACGGCAGCACCGGCAGCATGATACGCCTGATAAGCTTGACACTTCCCATGGGGTTGAACCACCCACACACGACCACACGCACGCACACACACACACACTGATGGATTTCGACAACAAAAAGAAAAAAGAAGCAAGCAAAGTGGGTTGCGGCGGGGTGTTGTAATCCGACATGATGCTTCACACAGCAGCTTCAAGCTCACGGGTTTTTGTAGTTGCACAGCGACTATATCACGAAAAATGGTAACCATGTACAGCTTGTATGAGTAGGATATCACAAACTCGTTTGCAGGTACACCAGAGTGGTCAATTTTGGCTTCCCACGTCACTGGTAGCTTCGTTGGATGCAGTCCCGGTGATGTGCTGCATCCCGTTTTATCACCCTGCATCAAAGCTGCACTGCAATGCTTGGTATAACCTACCCAAGAGGAGTGACCCTCTATTCCCATGTGCTAGGGAAGTACACACACACAGCCCATACGGGCAGGTGCATCTGACATGCACGATTGAATCCGACGACTGGTGAATGATGCGCCAGTCTTTCTTGCCTCCGATGCAAAATTCCTTTGTCTTGTTGATGCTGCTTCATTCTGTATTGAAGCTGGGTGAAACATACAATGGACGCTTTTACTGCAGCCTGATCAGCTGAAAAGCAGTGGTCTTAGCCAACTGCCACTGTGTGAAAGATCTGATCTGTTGCGTAGGTATAGCTTGAGGTTGGGTGGTGTGGATGTATGTGTGGTGCGAAAAGTTGTTGGAATGTTGGAAATGGTGGTGGGAGGTGTGAAGTTGTGGCTGTTGTGCTGTGGTGGGATGTAGATGTGGTAGTTGTAATTGCGCTTTGGAATCTCGTATCTGCAGGTGGCATGTGTGCGCTTGTTGACAGTGGCCAATGCTGTAATGAGCTTTGGAGGCCGGGTCATCTCCATAATAGCACGGAAGCACTTGTCTTCGTGGTAGTACCCAAGATAGATGCATGATCATGTTGCTGACCTATGCGGTCCGCATAGGTGTAGTAGACAGAATTCTGATGCGCCAACGAAAACTGCTTGTTGTGATTGTCATCACGTGATCGCTTCCTAAAAGCCCAAGGCATTGGCAGCGTAACGAATTGCTTGATGTCGGCCATCGGAAGCTGATGAAATTGACATTGGTGTTGCCCTCCTGCTAGATGTAGTCCCGACATGTTGTTGGGACAAGCGCTC
The DNA here is from genome assembly GCA_905231915.1 of Symbiodinium necroappetens. NCBI lineage: Eukaryota > Dinophyceae > Suessiales > Symbiodiniaceae > Symbiodinium > Symbiodinium necroappetens. Next base: position 5,488 of record CAJNJA010016306.1, on the reverse strand, counting down.
AAAATGTAGTTACTGACAAGGCTGCGGTATATATGGTCAGTCACTTGTACCTGCTGCAAACACTGATAACACATGCAAGACTGCTGAAAAGCTGTTGAGAAAGCATGGCGAACTTTTTTTGCTTGGCTGCTGTAGATTAGGACCAATCGTCGGAAGCGGTTCTCACGAAAATCATGGGTAGAAGCGTGCTGAAGGCCGTGATGCGTTCGGTGTAAGCAATGTGCTTTCCACCTTGTCGAAGCTGAAAGCTTGATACCTTTGGTGCGCGGCCTGTAGCATCGTAGATGCGATGTTGAAGCACCCGCTTGATGTTATCCACCGTATCAGTGCTCTGGCAACTGAAATAGAAGGTCAGCGCCTGATCTCGTATGCAAAAATCTGGCGGCACATGGATCTCAAGGCGTGTAAGCTGCTGAAAAGGATCTGGAAGCCCGGCATCAGCAGCCGTGCGCTTCATCATGGAATTGCTGTTTTTCAACTTGAACCAATCTGCAACAAACAACTTGTTGCACTTGCATATACAATCCACAAACATGCTGCCATGTTGAGCGTCTCAGCACATATAGGTGACAGTACGCAGGTGCTGTTGTTAGGCAGGTGCAAACTGTCGAGCCGGGCAGTGCGAAACATGAATGAAATGGCAATCACACCGCCATCCTGCTCGTACAAGCATCTTTGCACACGCATTTGAGCACGATGTTGTTCAATGTGTGCCTGTCGTGGGTGTGCTTGTTGTAATATTGATTGCATTCGTACTGAAATCTGAGTCTGTTGGAGATGCGTAAGCTTTCTCCTGCGAGGGACTCTTGGACGAATGTCTTTTATGCTTCTTTTTGTCTTCTTCGAACACGTTCTGCTGTTGTTTTTGAGGGCCTTCTTGTCAAACGTCTTGGCAGATTTCTTATGCTTCTTGATCTTCTTCTTGTGCTTGGTCCGACGTCGCTGTTTTGATGTCGTGCTCCGAGATGGTGGCGCATTGACCGCTGAATGCCATGAGCTGCTGGGTGATACACTCATTGTGACTGCAATTGTGTTGCAGAAGTGGTAAAAGTTATAACCAAGATTGTAGGTTTGTGTCTTCGGAGAAAAGGCTGCGGCGAAGGCTGGCGTGGTTTCTGCTGTAGAGTGATACAACACAGTGATCAAAGCAAGCAAGCTGACATAACAAGCAACTATAAAGAGCTTGAAGCACTGCAAACGGATGCTGTGGATGGTCTCGGCTGGTCTTGGCTCAATTACTGACTGCTTGGAAGTCTTTTGCCTCCTTTGCTGCCCTTTGCGGCTGCTTCAAGTCGAATGTGTAGATCAAGTGCTTGAGCCTCAAGCTTCCGAACTGTCTTCTTGAGTTCGGTGATCTCTTCCGTCGTTAGCATGATGAAGTCTGCTAGGCGACTCTTATCAGGATTTGGCCGCGAACCAAATCAGTAGCGGCTGCCTCAGAACTGTTCGCATCAGCGTCCGATGTTGTGCCGCGGCTATTGGTGCTGTCAACTGTCAACCCCACCGAGCAACAAGTCATTGAGCACCGTAGCCAGGCGCTCGCGTCGTTCTGGTACCACAGGCTGCATGGTGCTGAGGTTCCAAATCTCCATATGTGCAACTCTTGGCAAACTGTGAGCCGTATGCTATGTGTCACTTGTGGGAATAATGTCACATGTTGTGGAAAGCAGAGCAAACTGTAAAGTGTAGCGCGGGTTTGCAACAATCAGAGTCACATGTCGGCTTTGTAGTCACGTCAACCGCCAATGCTGTGAAGTCGCAAAGAAAACTTGCTGTGCATACTAGCTCCAATCTGGAGCATCGGGATCTGTCACATTCTGACGAAGCAATCCCTCCATGACATCCAGTTGTTGTTTGCATCCAGTAATCATTGAAAGCACAAGCTGATGGTCAGTAACCAGCAAAGTATTAATTTGATGCAATGGCGTCTCATGTTGTGCTGAAAGACAGAGTGTCAGCGGTCTGCTGGTCCGCTTCCTTGCTGCGTGGCTTGTTCATCTAGATGGATATTGGGGGGTGGTCCCAGAAAGGTGTTGGAGGTTTGACCGCGCGGTTCGACTGCAGGTCGTGTTCTTCCTCCGTCATCTCGAAGGCCAAGCGCATCACTTGTCGATGCAACGGTGGTGGCGGGGATCGTTCCAAATGATGCTGTTGAGAAGCGCGACCGCTGTCGTGAGCTGGGGGAGTACAAGATCGTTGCTGTCTGCGGCCTTCTCCTCGCGACGGCTTCGGTGTGTTGCCGCCCACTGCTTACACTGCTTGCGTTGCTTGTCCGGTATGTTCTTTAGTCCTCCGAACCACCGGACGATGCCACTGTCGGTGCGGACTCCTGTGTAATGGCAAAGAAACCAAGGGGTGGCTTGCTTTGGTTGTCTTAAGACCTGCGGTTCCATGGTGCTGGGAGGGTTGGCAGGTCCCTCTGCTGGAAAAAGTGTGGCCTGTCGTTGTCGTTTTGGCCCCAGCAATCTTTTGAAAACAAAAGCATGCCTGTAAGTGAGTGCGGTGCGCGGGCTTCAGAAGGGCTGCATGCCGGAGCCGGGCTGAAAGCCGTTGGTGGGTGTTGCTGGTGCAAGGCAGTCGCGGATTGTCGTGGGATGTTTCGGGGGATGGAGTTCGTTTTGTTCCTCTGCTAGTAGGGTCTGGTGTGGTGTCAACAGGGACCACGGATGTGTCAGCGTTCTGAGAGTGTGGAAGTGGTGATCCGCTGTCGTAGGTTTTCGATACCTGCTCTGGCGGTAGGGGTTTGTGGTAGTATTGGTGATCTTCATCTGTAAGGACAACAGTTGGATTGTGTCCATTGCCGTGGCTAGTTTTGCTTCAAGATCGCTGATGCGATGGGCTGCATGGACGTCCGCGTCCTTGGTGTCCTTGGTGTGTGGCTTGTTAACTGCCGAAGGAAGCGGAGAAGTGTTCTTGTCGGGGTGCGTTGGTGGCGTTGTCGCTGACAGTGGGGCTGCGCTGCCCGTGCCCTGTGTGGTCTCTCTCTAGTGGTAAGTGTCTTGTACTTCTTGCATGTACAAGACAAGTTCTTTAACCAATTCTGTCATCGCTGGTCTCTTGGCCAGCGTTATAAGTGTTCTTGCCAGCAATACGCAGTTGCAACTTGATCCAAGTCAATACGCTTGTTGCGTAACATGGCAAGAAGTTCCGTGATGAACACGGCTTCGCTGGTATGTTTGCAACACGTTACGACGTAATGTGAAGATCGTGTCCTTGTGCTGCATATCGAAGCCAGTAGGATGACCATCCATGTCGTAGGAAGGCAACAAGGGGGGGCACTGGCAATGGGTAGGCCTGCTGTGTGGTTGTTGGTGCTATGTGGCGTGGTTTGAATGTATCTGGGAAGGTTGAGTCCGAAAACTTGCCTGTTGTCCCACATGTCCGGTGTTTGTACAAAATCATGTGGAATTTGTGGGTAGGGTGATGCCCACGTGTTTTGTGGAGGAGTTCGTGTGGTGGTGGGTGGGTGGTGAGGAAGCGCGGTGGCGGGGGGTTGTGCTTCAATCGCACGATGTGCGGCATAGGATCGAGATTGTTCCGTGCTGGCTGGTGCGTTGTGTCCTGTTGCCGCTGTTGTCGGGGGCTCACGGTGAACGCCACCTGTAGTGTTAGGTGGAACAGTGGGCGGAGGAGGTGGGAAGGTGAATGCATTGGGTTGTTGCGTTGGAATGCTGGTCTGTTGTGAAAACTGTGTCTGGGGTTGTGGTGGTTTTGGAGGTGGTGGGGGGAGCTGAGGGTTGTGTTGTTGTCTGGTGTGGTTGATGGATGTGCCCATCACTCTCGAAGGAGGTGTCATGCCAACGAGGTCTCTGCTGTTGACGCATGTTGCTGCAATCAAAGTATTGTTCGTAGGCTTGTCTCTTGCAGCCTGTTGATCAAACTGAACCAGGCAGACGAAAAAATCTCAGGACAAAGGGTAATTGCACATGTCGATAAACACGCTGGGTGACAACTTGCCTGCAACTGCAATCAAACATGTCGGCTGGCGACGCACTTGCACATGCAAGATCCAAGATGTCAACTGTGGCTCCAAAACGTGATGCACTTGAGAATTGTCAATTGTGCTCTGATTTTGTCGCAAGGATGCTGCGATTTCTCCGCTGTGGGGGCGAGAGCTCAAAACAAGCAATGTGAGGGCGCGGCGGGCTATTGGGAAGAATCAATACCTGTTAGTGCCAGTAAGATGCGATGTTGTCCCTGTGGGCACAGGAAGACAAGATGTGGTTGTGACAAATGATGTTGTTGTACTAAATCCACAAGCCCGATGGCCTTGATCGTGAAGTGCTCGCTGTGCCAGGCCCATTTATCGGACGTCCTCACGACCCCTCGTTGACCAATGACAAGCGCTTCGCGGTGCATGTCGCGATCCTCTGCTTTGTAGTGTTGATACTTAGACAAAAGCGATCCTAGTATGAGGATTCCTCCATGTCCCTTGGTCCGACACCACCCCGATTGAATAATCATTCATCGGGCCCGGCGTGGCACTGCCGTAAACGCGCACTGATGGGATTTCTCTGGAAATCCCTTCCATGCCTTTAATGGAATTCGGTCAACACAGTATTTTTAAGCAAAAGTATAACCAAGATTTTCCACAGTAGTACCATGGGCGCAAGTGTAATCATACAAAGCACTCCGATTTTGTTCAAACTCTTCACGAGTCTGTCCGCAAGGGAGGCGTGGCTCGCCCATCCACGGTATGACAAAAGTTGGTGTGCAGCTGAAAACTTGAGTGTTGATTTCTTTGCACATCTCACGACAGCCTGAACCGTAGATTGCTTCGGACACGGAGCGAAGGAAATTGATGGTCAGGCGGGTGTCCGAAGCCAACTCCATCAAAGTATTTGTCAGCTGCTGAACTTGCAGCAAGTCACAAGCATGCAATCTCGGTCCCTGGTTTGCCGGTACTTCCACCACCGGCAAAACAAGTCGCTGCGGAGGACGCCGGGAGGTGCTGGGCTCAGCACTGTGTTGATGTTCTTGCTTCCGCTCTCGTGGTGTGTTTTGAAAATGCTGAGTTTGCTGGACACTCTCCGCAACTCGTCTGACTTGTCTTTGAAACATGCTCGGTTGGTGTGCTGCTGAGTGCTGAGTGATGCGTGTCATTAATGAAGGGTTTTCTTGTTGCGTGCTGGGCTGTGTTGGGTGCAAACGGTGGGGGAGGTGGAGGGGTGGCGGGGGTGGAGGTGCGGTATGGTGGCATAATTGTGCCCTGTACGTCCAACGCAGGTACGTTACCTGAGGTGTGAGGGAGAGCTTCGTTGGGCGGAGCCCCCTCACACCTCCTCCGCCCCCCTGCAGACATGAAAATTTGGAGAGCACACACACACACACAGAGATGCGCACGCACGCACACACACACACACACTTAGAAAAGTGGTTTCTGCACTCGCGGACTCTAGCAGCGTTAACACATTGCGATGAAACACGATGAAGTTGATGATGGTGATGATAACGAAAATGAAATGAAAGTCTTGTTGCCAAGTATGCC
>CAJNJA010016305.1:0-11407 GCA_905231915.1 Symbiodinium necroappetens | reverse complement strand
CCCCCCCCCACCAACTACCTCTGTTGCCAACCCTCTTGAGAGCATGTTCGTTTTACTCGGTAGTTACGGTACGTTTGTCTTGTCACACCACTTCTTCTTGTCTCAGAATCCACTCCGCGACTTTGATAAATTCGGCTTCGGATTTGGGGGGGGTGGGAGAGGGTTGGGCGGGGGGGTGAGGGGGGTGGGGGGGGGGATGATGACGACATTGGTACACAGACACACCGAACAATATCTCCACAAGAGCCGTTTTACTCGGTATTTACAGTACTTTCGTGATGGCGAACCCTCTTATATGATGATGGTTGATGATGGTGATGATGATGATGATGATGCATGATGAAGGATGATGATGGATGATGATGGATGATGATGGTCGATGATGGTCGATGATGATGGTGGATTGAATCGCCAGGTGGTTGGTAGGAGGGGGGGGTGGCTAGTAGTAGTAGTAGTAGTAGTAGTAGTCGTAGAAGTAGTAGTGGTGGTAGTAGTAGTAGTAGTAGCAGCAGTAGTAGTCGTCGTAGCAGCAGGAGCAGCAGGAGCAGCAGCAGCAGCAGCAGCAGCAGCAGCTCTTCACCATAATCACTATGGCAATCAGGACCTTACTCTCAACAGAAATAACAACAATCACACGGTGTGCTTCCCGCAGCCAAGAAGCGCAAAGCGATCTGCGAGTCCTTGCCAGGACACCTGCAGAAGCAGACATGCTGCGGGGGCAAGCAACTTAGAGAGAAACAAGGAGATTTGAGATACGGTTGGCGGAAAGCATATGGAAAGCATTGTAGAGGCTAAAGTCAAGGCTTCACAAAGCTGCCCGCTGCAGACTTCCCGGAGCATGAACTCTACAATCACCCTGCAACTGCGATGCTGACATTGCTGACGAGAGGCCTCAGGACGGGCATCAATGTGTATGGACACTGCATGCGTCGGACTCTGTTGTCCATCCTCATCATGGGCGTGGCACGTCTCAGCTTCTGCATGCTGCTGCCCGCGCTGACAGACAACTGAAGAAATGCAATCAGATTCAGGCATAGAAGTCCACCACATATCCTTCAGACAGGCATAAGGAGTCAGGAAACAATATTGCAGCAGTTAAGAATGCGAGAGCCTGCAAGACTCCAAGTTGCGGATGAGAATCGAACGTGCTCGCCACACCGATCTACGTGCCAGTCGTGGCGGTCAAACGGCAACGTCCGTCCAAAGAAGCTGGTCAGGCGGGCCTTGGACACCAAAGCAAGTCATGGAGTTCCTGAAAACTCTACCCGAAACCCCATCCTAATACTTTCGAGCTTCATCAACGCAGGCGATGGATAGCTACCGCGAGCTTCTCTGCTTCTTTGTGAGGAAACCGAGCCCAGCCTTGGGTGTCAGCTCTCCCGGCCGCCCGAGGAATCGAAGGAGCTTCGGTTCTGCACATTCCTCCAAGAGTTCTCTCTCAGTTACCGCGCTTACAAGGGTTTATAGTTTGAGGTTTAGGGCCCCAATTTGGGGAGCAAAGCAACCCCACATCCGTTTGATCACCCGTTGGGGCTCAGGAGTCCTTTCGGTGCAAGCCCTCGTACTTGAGGATCTCTTGCCAGGTCCGCTCGTTCACGGCATTGTGAATTGCGATGACCATGCTCATGTCCTGAATGGGGTCCGGGGAGGCACGATGAAAGGCTGAAAAGGCAGAAAAAAAGGCTCCTGTGAATCGAGCGTGTGGCCCTTCGCGGTTGCGGAAGCGAAAAACTGCTTCTCGGAAGGATACATAAATGGCCTGAGAAGCACCCCTCTGTGCTTGTTGAAACCACTGCGGTTGCTGAGGCTGCGAACGACCCATCGGCTGAAGGTATGGTGGACCTGTGAGCTAGTTAGACCCTTCACAAGCTTGGGACTGTTCAGGATCCTCGAAACATGCTTTCGCTCCACTGCGCCACTTGCAATTGAGGAGCACTTCTCGCTCGCTACTGAGCCCGCGCGACTTCTGGGAAGCCTGAGGCACTTGCAGGGCACCATCTGAGCTTTGCTGGGCAGTTTGCGGTCCCCTTTGCCTGACCCGTGGTTGAGGATGCCGACGACTGGCCAGAAGCATCCTGACGCGCCTCAGCGCCTCTGGGCCAAGCACCACAACTCGAGCATGTGGAACATTGTGACAGTCTACAGAGCCTACAGATGCACTGTTGCCTGCGGTTGCTGGCGCAGGCTTCGTCCTAGCTTCGGAAAGCTCAAGACGTCTCAGTATGTCTCAGTGACGCTAAGGCCACTAAGTGCAGCACCCGCCGAATCCGAGTGGGCAGCTGGACGCGGCCATTGCCGAATGAATTGAAGACTCAAGCAAAGCTGTCTAAAATTGCTAGATCTCGGCGGGGAGTGTGCCGTAGAACTCAGCTCACCCGGGCCTGGTCAGTATGGCCTTGTATCGGGCATGTCAAGCTTTGTCTTGGAAAGAGCCAATCTTTACTGGCACCGACTCAGAATAAAGGAAGGACCTTTTGCGGCATACCAGCTACCACGACTACAACCCATCGACGACCAAAGCTGCTCTGGAGGGCAGGAATCATCCTAGGATTTGCTGACCTTCAACTCTCAATGTAGACTTGAAGCCCGCGGCAAGTGCAGTGTTCCCCGCTCTTCATGAGCTCCTGCCCCTCATGTCACGGCTTACAACTCGGCCACGGACAATTGCAAGTTAAATCGAATCCCTGCATGGTACTGCCGCCGTGCACAGACACTATGGGAGGCTTACCAGGAAGCCAACTGCCCAAGACCGTCACTCAGAAGTTGTTTTACTGCGGAGAGTCTGCAGCATCGATCCCTTGTGTGTTGTCGGCATCTCCCAGTCTCCCTCCCGGAATGGATTCGTCGAGCACTGAGGCTTTCGATTTCGGGGGACGGCAACAGCTGCATCGACAACAGCTTCTTCCAAAGCAGCAGCAGGCAGACAGTATGGCACGCAAGCAACACATCATCACGATGTGCACCAGCGCAAAGTATCCCAGCAAGAGCAGCACATCGTTTTCATGAGTCGATACGGAATAGTGCCGACCAGCTGGCCTTTGTTCTTCAAACCTTTCAAGCAAAGGTACCAAGCTGTAGGTCACAGTATGGCCGGTTGCAGCCAAAGCTTTGTCGAAGTAGCTCCGGGCATGACTCCAATCAACATCGAAGGATCCCAGAGCTGAAATGATGGCTTCGGAGGCATTTGCCACTGGAGTTGGTAGCTTTACGTGTCCGGCAATCTCGATCAAGCTCTCAGCTGCTTGAGACCTCAGCTCGACAACCACACCCGGGACACAGCCTCTTGCTGCATTCGCCACAAGCTCCAAAGCTGCTTGTGCCAAGGATAGGGTGGATGAAAGCGACTCCCTGGCAGTCTCGACGGTAACAAGGGGCGGGACCATGCCTTGATCGACACGTTGAAGCCACTGCTGCGTGGAGCGTGGGGAGCCAAGCCGGACTGTCCAATCAGACACGCCCTCCTGGTGCAGACGCTGCGCGTTGCGTAGCAGCCATGCAGACACTTCTGCCGTGCTGGCTTCCAGATTGGTTGTGTCCAAATCCCTGAGACCCCTGGGCCATCTCAGGAGGTTACATGCACCTGGGTGAGACACTTCGGCAACGTAGCAGCACGTTCTCACTTCTGCAACGCGACGCAGCTCTAATGTCTCCCCGCAAACAAACTCAACAGCGACAGATCGCGCCACATGTCCGCAGGAAGCACCTCCCGCAAATATCAGGGTGTTTTCTGATGGCTCGAAGAACAGTTCCCGTAGTCCGTATCGTTTTGGATCACTACCAGGAAGCATGAAGCCTGCGGGTCGTCCGAGAACGATTGGATCTGATGCTGCAGCTTGGGCTTCTGAGCATTTGCCGGACTCATCGCACATGGCCGCCATTTCTACATCCGACTTGAGCTCCGCTTGCGTGGCATTCCGATAGAAGCAAATGCCGTACACGAAAGTACGCCATTGCTCGCGCAGCGCCGTGGTCCCAACATACTGAGTTTGTGTCAGGTTCACGCATACCTGGACTAGGGACCCTAAGATGGACCGTAAAACGAATGATCCTTGCTCTAAGAAATCCGAGACCCAACAGTAGGATCCTCACCATGCCCCAACTACGGCACCCCTTCTTCTCTGATACCTCCCAGACCTCTAAAACTGCTACAAAGCCCTTGATCCTCCCCCACCTCATGTAGGTCATGGTAGACTCCAGATGGACCGAGTTGGCCGGACTCAACCAAGTTCATCATGTGAGAGTCGGACTCCGCTTCCTGGGATCTTTTCAAGAACCACAGCTAAGTTCCGATAGTAGGTACAAAACGCATTCAAAACGTGGTACCGCTCTAATGGTAGCTCGTATTTGACGTTAGGTTCCTTAAGAGTAATCATAATAATCATAACCATAATCTTAAGCATAATAAAAACAATAATAATGATAATAATGATAATAATAATAATGATAATAATAATACCAATAATAGGAACCCAGATTCTGCAAGGGCCTCCAAGGTCTCGGCTGCCTTTCGGTGTATTCGTTGCAGTCTCTGTCGAAGCTCGAGCCACTTGAAGTCAAGCTGTGTCCACTTCTCGCTCGGGATGACGTGTTCTATGGCAGATGCTTCCACAGCACCTGCTTGGGCCTTGCCATAAGCCGCCATCATTTTCTCGTACTTCAATGCATCCGGGTTGTATTCAAAGAACATCCACGGCTCGCCACCAGCATCCAGTGCACAGGTCCCATTGAATCGGCGGGAGTCACTGCAGAGGTAAGCACAGACAAATGGGCACTCTGCCGGAGCAATGCAAGACACGTTGGCCGGGAAATCCTCGTAGTTGGATTCTCCGGCGAAACATCGCAATGTTGCCCGTCCAGGGCCGTCAACGATCTCAGAAAGATTGAGCGGTTTGCCCTTTTTCCCGCTTTGCTTCTCTTTCTGGCTCTTGCGGGCAACTTCACCCAACTTGTCTTTGATCTTCTGACTAGCTTCCAAAAAAGGTGCAGCAGCTGCCTGGGCACGCTTCAGAGTCTGCTTTGTCAATGCTACCTTCTCCGAAAGCACTCGCAAGACCTCTTCCTTCAAAGTCGTTCCCCTGCGCTCGAGGGCCAACATACTCGCAATTCTGGAAGACATGTCTGACAGCTCCTGCTGGCAGCTGTTGCTACACACCATCGTGGTCTCATCAGACCCATCACAACAGTCACAAACTCCATCATTGACAAAGGAGCTGTCGATCAGTCGCGGAATGCCACCAGAATTCAGACATGAGAAGATGTTGTGCGGGCAGGCCGCTGTGAGATTCTCGTCCGAGCCGTCTAGGCAGTCGCAGTAGTCGTCGTTGATCGAAAGGTCTGGAAAATGCGCTTGCACGGGTGCCGCATCTGTCCAGCTGCGGATCTCACATGAAAACCCAATGTGGCCGTCGCCACCTTCTGACATGGCCCCGGCACCAGAACCCGCTTGCTGCACGCAAGGTTGCAATGTGTAGCAATGTGTTTCTGTGTCTTTGCCCGCTCTGCCTGCGAAATAGAGTGTTATATCACCACAACACTGCAACGGCAACGACTGTCTGTGCTTGGTTTGAGGCTGTCCCCCCTTTTTGTGATGTTGACCGGTTCGACGCATCATGAAGGTCCGAACTTGGCTCTTTATTCAGTTCGTGATTGCGACACTTGGCTCTGAGACCATGCATGTTGTGGCTTTGCTGACCACGTCAAGACACAGACCTTGGAGCGGTCGCTGCGGAGAAGGGGAGCAGAAGTTATGAAAATTATGAAACAAGAGCAAGCTCAGGAACACCCAGGTGTCCATGGGCGTGGCCTTTTTGATTTCACCATTGGTCATTGCTTCTGATGCAAGCTATGGAAGGCTCCCAGGAAGTCATCGTTGTCAGCAAGATCTCCGATCCGATGCGCAACCGTCTCAGCCAGTGAATCCTCCCCTGACCAGGAAAGCTTGAAAACGTACTATACTATACTATGCTATACTCGCTTGTGGTTTAGGATAACACAGGTATGATATAGTACAATATCCTAGAATACAAGTATGGGAGACCATAGCATAACAGAGCAAGTGGCCAGAAGGGTACAGGAATGCACGTAGAATCTTCAGAGCCCAAGGTCCTTGCAAGGTTTCCCCCACTTGGCTTCTGGTTGCAGTGGAAATACTACATAAATATACACTCCTATACTTTACCATACCTCAATATATGATCTTAGAACCAAGTATGTAAAGCATATTATAGCATGATGTACTAGAGTTTAACATATCACACAGTATTGCAATAATGCAGTTTAGTATGAAAATCGCACAATGTAATATTGTAGTAGAACATCTAGTAACCAAAACAATGCTTCTTACACTGGATCCTGAGGCCGCAGCCATCTATCCTCTCGGACTCGAGCAGGCCAGGACTTCCAGATTTGAGAGCATCCTCCCAGGCACAAGGAGGCCCACTACTGGACCTGTAGAACTCGGTGGCTCTCGGCTCGTATCTACAGGTTCTTATGTGCTTTTCTTTATACGTCCAGACTCGTAAACGCTACGGACGATTTTGGAGAATCCAAGGCCCAGTTGTCACTCTTCCATCTTCCCTGCCAGCGTCTGAAGACGCTTGAAAACTTCCAAGTCCCAGGATCATGCGGTGATACAGGATACAGCCGTGCAGTACACAAATCTCTTGTAGGATCGCAACGAAAGAAACAACGCCACAACTGCCGTTGTCCGTGGCAGAATCTGCTCAGACTTGACAAGACTATGTTTTACAATTTTGCAACGAATGACCAGGGCCTGTGGTCAGTCGAAACCTGGCCAACTTCAGCATCAGAGTTTAGAGGATTCTTGTCGAAGGCGCCCCGAGTCTCAGTAAGTTGCTCGTAGGTCGGGGACTCGAAACACTTCGTGCATCTTCATCCTGGCCTCAGCATCTTCTCTAGATGGTGGGCGCTCTTCTTGATCGGAGCTGACTACCTGTTCATGTCGGAAAGCAGAGGAGCTGCATCGAACAGGGGATTACTACACATCAAGGCACAAGATCACTGAGACGCGCCTTCGACAGCCAAGAGAATGCTGAGGTGGCCTCCACACCAGACTTCTCCGCTTAGAAGGGGGTGATAGAAATCAGGACGGCGATTGAAGTGAACACCATAACATGAATATAACATATAGAGTGTGTATATATATATATGTGTAGATGTCTCTCTCTATATATATGTATACATATATATATATATAACATACATGTAACCACACGTATATATAAATATAAAGTACATACACACATACACAAATACCTACCTACCTACCTACCTACCTACCTACCTACGTACGTACGTACGTACGTACGTACGTACGTACGCACATACATACACACACACACACATATTTGTATATATATATATATACATATACATATATAGCTATTGATCTAAATTGCCTCATCCCGAAATGACCTTCTTCGCGGAAAAACAAGTGACGTCCGTAACATCATCGCAGAACTTTCGCGGAGGCATTTTTACATACCTTTGCAAGTCAGAACCCTGAAATATGCTACAAGCTCCTCGATGGCAAGAGTTTACGGGCAATTATACTTAAGAGCTTCTGGCAGGCTTCCTAGGGGTTTCAGGGCTGCGTGAAATCTACAATAGTTGGGAAGGGCTGGTTAAGGCCGTCTTAAGGGTTGGATTTTTAACGAAGCCGTCTTAGGGTTGAGATTCTTGACAAAGTTTCCTGAAAGTTTCTCGATCGTAAAGCTTTTGGGGGCAAAATTGATTGAGAGTTTCTGGAAGCCTTCCTAAGAGGTGTCTCTTTCGCCAACCAGTTGCGAAATGCACAAACAATGTCCATTGGGGGGGTGGCCTTGATCTGGCAGCGTCGACTTTGACTCACTGACAACAATATTAGCAACAGTAATTTAGCAATAACAGCAGTAGTAGTCATAGTCATAGTACTAGGACGAGTACTAGTACTAGTAACAGCAATAGCAATATTACGGCAAGGTAGGCTAAACAGATAACTTTCGCAAAAAACAAGTAACATTAGTGGCAGCATCGCGGAACTTTCGCGAAGGCAAATTTAGCAGTGCAATTGGCTTTTCACACAAATTATGGCTCAACGAGCTTTGGATCAACTACTGTACATACTCGCTCAGCCCCAACTTGGCCAGCCTGCACTGGAGCCAGAAGGAGGATTGCGAAGCGCCAGAAGAACATTAGGATACCTCAGCTCTTGAAGTCACCAAGGCAAGCCTGCAGGCAACAAATGCAACACTAGTCCCCGGATGTCCTTAGGTATGTCAAGGACCACAGCCGAGTTCACGGCCGGAAGCAGGGCGGTGGGCAGTCGCCGCATGACTTGAAAGGCTTGTCGCAACCAACCGGAGCGAGGACACACTTGACAGAGCTCAACAGGTGTCAGTGCAGGAAACAGCCCTCATTCCTGGAGTTATGCAGCAAAGGCTTTTCTTGCAATGGTTGCACGTGAGATCTCGCAAGATCTCCGTGTAGGCTAAGCAGTACGTGCATCCGCAGCACCGGCTGAGACGGGCTCTGGCGCGAATTCGTCCTAAAGTCCTAAAGCTGGCGGTCACCGGATAGTGCGGCCGAGAGGAAGCGAGAAGGACAGGCTCGACCCAGACCTTCCAGCTCTCAAGCTCGACACTGGAAAACTGGGGCTGTCTTGCGGCTTTCGCGTCTTGAGTGCCCCTATGAAAACAAGTGGCGCTGAGAAGGGGACCTTGATTTTGTGCTTGGAAACACGTTCCAAAAGCGAAGCGTTTCATCCCCTGCACCAGTCACCTCATCCATTTTGGGATCGGCACTACACAGCGACTCTCCAGCTCGAGCGCGCTCATCCTCGGCCTGAGGCCTGGACTACTGTCTGACCATCGGGCGAGATAGCGAGGTAGAGGACCTAGAACTCAAGATGAGCTTCGATGGGAAAACGTCAGGAATCAAAGTGCCCAGGAAACTCATATGGCCAGGGTTTAGAGTTCTGTCCCAAGCAGCCCTGTAGGTGTGCCCGGTGAGAGTCGCAACCTGTCATAGGTTCAAGCTCAACAGAGGATACCTGCCACTCGGAAGCTCTCACACTCCCGAGCCTTGGTCATGGAAGGGTACTTCCACAGGATGATCCTTTCATCAAGGAGCAACTACGGACACGGAGCCACCGGTAGTCTTGCTCTGGAACCGAAACATATCGCAGACAGTCTGGCACATAGGTCTTGGGCACGAGCTGATTGAGAGAGTAGCCATGAGTGCTCACAATCTCGTTCAGATTCTTGGACCAGACGAGGTTACACACCTCTGACGGCCAAGGACACAGAGTCAGTCTTTGGAGTGCATAAGCCATGTAGTGCTTCTGTGGCAAGTGCCTGAGAACCGGTGTCAATGCACGACAAAGGCATGTTGTTGACGGTGTTCCAGAAACGGATGCACCTGGCATGGAATGAGCTGTTGTCACATGGTCTGGCCCAGTTCAGCGCAAACTGCTCGCTACAGAGCCCTAGATCCGCCCAGCATCCAATCACAAGAAGACGCTTCATAAGCTCACATCAGGTCAGACATGCACAACCCTGCTCGAAGCAGCGGTTTGGGGTGTGATGTGGGGTGCCCAATGTAAGGTTGGGACCCATGACTTGAGAAATAGTATGCTAAAAGAGAGCCCAAATGGATGCTGAATCCGCTCCCTCTCAACCTGAACCCTCCAAAGCTGCAACAGATTTCCTGATGGTGCTCCTGTTTCTACACTGATGCCGGAGTGCCTGTCTGCCGTCCCGCCTCCAGAGGCCAGCAACCCGTGCCTGAGGCCATCGGTCTGAAGCAACGGCCATGTTTTGGAAAGCGTCTGAGGCGTGCGCTGGTGCGGGGACCACGCAATTGCCTCGAGCACAATTCCCGCTCCCCACCTCCACCTTTGACCGGTGCCCGCCCAAAAAAAACTAGGCCCACAGGGCCTTCACGGCTGCTTGGTGGCGATTAAACTTCAGCACCGGCTCGGTGGATTTCAACGACCAAACCTTGGAATCGCCAGCAGGCGGACCCTCATCCAGCGCGACTTGCAACTTCTGAGATCTTCTGAGGGTCGCAGCGCAGAGCTTGTTGTCATTCCCCCCGGAGGCCAGCTGTTGCTCGTCGAAGGACCACTTTAAGCCGCAAACCTGGCCCGCGACGCCCACGATGCCCACGACCACAGCGACACCCGCAGCTAGAAACCTTCCAACCGGACTCGACTCGTGACTTAGGTTTTGAGCCTCCTGTCGATGGCCATGAAGCTTGGACCTCGCTCCAACACGTAGCTCAAGATTTTCAAGTGTTGTATCTTGATGGTAAGGCCGGCTCATGAAGGGTGCTGGTTGGCGGACGTCTCGGTGAAGGATGTGATGATCCCTGCTCCCCGTGGACCTCAACAAAATTGACCCCGTTGCTAAGTCTGAGTAACTTCCGACTCTGTGGCAGGTAGGGATCTCACAGAACGAAACCATTCCATGCCATTGTGCCAACTCTGCCCAGATGTCCACTCCTGGGCTTCGGCGAAAGGGAAGAGTTCCCTTCGGACTAATACTGGACTTTCGGAAGACCTGAATAAAACGTTGGGGCTGGGACATTGTTCGCATTTTGCGACATTGCGTGGAGTCCCAAATCTGGACCTCGCCCTTGTTCGTTCCGACCTCGCCATGCGCCCGTTTCTCGATGCTCGAGCCACTGGAGCTTGAGAACCACGCGGCGAGGTGAGCCCCCCTCTGGGTCCATGAGACCGAGGTCACGGTGTCATCCGGCCCCAAATCACAAAGCTTGGTGACCTGAGGATTTGAAGTTTCGCGGCAGACCAAGCAGGAGCCAGCAACCCTTTTGAAACTGTACACTTATCATTACTCTCCAACAGCAGGCTAGGTGTCTCGGGTCTTGATTCCTCTATGGCACGACCATGGCAATTGTCCGCCTTCCCAGCTGGGTGTTTCGGTATGATCTCGGAAGGCTGCAGACAAGCTCCATAGAGCAGCTTCGCATCTCTCTGTACTGGGAGAATGCCTACGTTCAGGATTGTTGCGGCCGTAACCTGAACCACCCTTGCTTTTAAACTCGGCATTCTATACCTGGGAGTACGCATATCCTTTCATGCGAATGCTGCCCTGGCATACTAAGGTCTTGCTTCAATGACCACACACCCTTCCCCAGATCAAACCTTCAGAAGCATCCGCCAAACGCAAACACTAAACTGGCCCTATTGGATATTAAACAAACACAGAGAGAGAGAGAGAGGGAGGTGTTTTTTTGATCTGAGATCCAGGCACGACTGGTGCAGGCGCTCCAAAGGTACACGCAGTTGCTTAGACCTGAAGGGGACGAGAGAGCGAGAGAGAGAGAGAGAGAGAGAGAGAGAGAGAGAGAGAGAGGGAGTGAGTGAGTGAGTGAGTGAGTGAGAGAG
>CAJNJA010016304.1:0-11407 GCA_905231915.1 Symbiodinium necroappetens | reverse complement strand
TATATATATAGAGGTACATACATACACTCAAGCTTTTCGGTATTCTTACAGAGTTTTGCAAGGGTTTTGCAAAAAAAACCTATAGGGTTCTATAAGGGGTTGCAATGTAAGACTGTTCTTTGCGCTATTCTCCTGCGGCTAGTCCGTCTCCTCCTGCTTTTAAGGCTCTGCCTGTAGTTGGCCAACTGCTTTTATGGTTAGGCTTTGTTATAACAAACAAAACCTAAGAGGACACCGATAGGACCTACAAATGAAAACTACAGGCAGGACTTTGCAGGTCTTGTCCAGGGACTCTCGGATACCACTTCTTCAAGCCCACTGCTTGCCTCTGAATTCTGAATTAGCTATATAAGTTTAAGCTTCCATATCCTGACTTCATGGCATGACCTCATGACATGACCTCAAGCCGGGTGTTGCGAAGGGGCTAGGGTGCGGCTTGTACCGGGATCACCCAGGCTAGCACAGCTACTAAGAGGGGCCTGAATGATTAGAACAGGGTTTGGGGGTCCTTTATAGTACAATGGTAATTAATAAGGAGCCCCCACAATAATAGTATCGGTAATTTTTTGAGGCCCGTATATTAGTCCTCAGCCCTGAACTCGAAATCTAAATATCTTCAGGGTTACCTCTCGTCTCCCTTAGTACTTCCTGCTGGGGTTGCCTTAGAGGATCCTACACATGAAATGTTTTGAACCCACCCTAAACCCTAAAACCCTAAACCCAAAGCCCTAAACCCTAAACCCCTAAGCCCTGAACCCCAAACCCTAAACCCAAACATGCAATGGGTAGGGCTTAGGGCTCAGGGCTAATCTCTGAGTTCGAACGCCAAAGTCACAAAAGCAAAACAGGGTTTAGGGTTTAGGGGTTTAGGGGCTTAGGGTTTAGGATTTAGAGTTTAGGGTTTGGGGGTCTAGGGACAAACACGCAAAGCCCCAAACAGAAATCCCCGAAGCCAGATTGCTCAAGACTCCTTTGAATATTTTCTTTGGGTCCGCAGGCTTCAGACAGAGGCACGAGAAAAACTCCTGAAACCCCCCAAAACTTGCGATTTCAGGGATTCCTGGGTTCTTCTTAAAGGATTTTATTTCAGTTACCATAATAGGGATCTATAGTAAATAATACGGTTTCCTCATTATGGTAACTTAAATTACGTCCCCTAACAAGAGCCCGGATTCAGGGACTTAAGTCTTTAAGTCTCCGTGGGTTTGGGGTTATAAGGGCTTCAGGAGTTGACTTTAGAGGGTTCGGGGGCTTAGGATTTTCTAAGGATGTCAGCCTGCCACCTTTGCTCCCTAAACCCTAAACCCTAAATCCTAAACCCCTTGAAGAAAGCCTGAACTAGAAGCCTCCAAAAGCTGGGAGTTAGGATTAGGGGGACCCTTGGGGATATAGACCCTCTGAGCAAAGTCCCCTTTTAAGAGAGCCAGAAGTAGGGTTCAGAAGGGTCCCCTTTAAGGGGTCTCCCTAACACTACCTAGGAGGAGCGACCCTTAAGGGATCCTTTGGAAACTTCCCTTCTGCAGCTCCGCTGCCAGGTTAGGCTCTGGAATGACCTTCTCGTCGTCCTAGCTGGCTTTAGGGCTTTAGGGGTTTAGGGGTTTAGGGTCTGAAGGTTTAGGGGTTTACGGTCCTAGGTTGTTCCACCCCCCAAAACCCCCAAAGCCAAAAGCCCTACGTCCCTAAACCCTGAACTCCACCTGAATCTCTAAACACCTCAGCTTCCGGATTGGCGGGTTTCGGGATTTACAGGTTCAGCGTTTTTAGGGTTTCGAGGAGTGTCTCTACCCATCAGCTCCAAAGTAGTTCCTTTTGGGGATTACCTTATATAGTATAGGATCCTTTTTTTTGAACCACAAAAAGGGACTACACTGGAGCCTAAGGCTAGGTGGGTTGCCGCATTGGAAAACTCGCTTCTGGCTCACTCTTGCAGGGGCTCCGGAGGGCCCCGGAACCCTAAGCCCTATATAAGCCCGAAGCCCTACCTGCAACCGAAAAGACCTACCTTTTTGGGGTTCCTTATTATGGTTTCTATATATAGTTCCTCAAAAAGGTAGGTCTTTTCGGTTACAGGTAGGCCCTAACCCGCCCACATATTCAACGACTTCCCTGGAGTTCTGCGACAGTCAGTCGGTAAAGCTGTGCATGTGACTATCTCTCGCAAAACAAGATCCGGAGTCCCAAAATTGCCTTATCGGCCCTTTGGGGTTTTAGGGTTTTAGGGTTTAGGGGTTTAGGGTTTAGGGCTTTAGGGTTTAGGGCTTCTATTCAGATATTCGTATGACTACTGATTTCAGTGTTAGCATCAATGTCAAGATCAGTGCAGCTTGACTTACGTACACCCGAGATTCCTGTTCGAACCATGTTTTCAAGCCGCTGTCAATCCGAAAGCCGATCGCCCCTCCATACTGCCAGCACTGGGTTTTAGGGTGCAGGGTCAGGGTTTGGGCATTTAGGGTTTAAGGCTTAGGGCTTAGGGCATTCAGGGCATTTAGGGGTTAAGATGAAGTACACGGCTAGCAGAAGAGTCGGAATCACACACACAACTTGGGTCTTTGCTGACGCACTATCGTTGTAGAACTTGGGACCCTGAAACCTGGTAGCCCCCACAGCCTCCGGATCTGTTGGATTCTCGAGGTCTCCATCGTGGACAACCTTGGATAGCGTCTACTTACAGGCTTCGGATAAGGCAGGCAGACAGACAGACAGACAGACAAATAGACAGACAAACAGACAGGCTCACAGACTCACAGGCAAACAGACACATGACATACCTGCATGCATACATGCATGCCTATAGCTACCTACCTACCTTCCTGCCGACCGACCGACCGAACTACCTACCTACTCCGACCCACCGACATACATGCGTACATACCTGCGGACATACAGACATACATACGTACATACGTACATACATACATACATACATACATGCAGACATACATAGTCAGATGTACATCGTTCCGCACAGATACATGCTCATGTTTCTCGACATTATGCAGAATATACTCTTATCTACAAAAGTAGAACAGAATCGAAGCTAGTCTAATCTATTGTGAGGTGGTTTTGGGGTTCCAAGTAGCCCATTGTGTACAACGCAGCTAGGACACGAGCTCTAACACCACATATGAACTTGGATGCTATTCCCTATGCACATCTATGAAATGAAACCTATGGGTACATCTGTCTGCACATGCTCGGCCACGTGCCCCGAAGCCTAATCTCCTAAACACTGAGCCCCGAGCCATCCGTTATCCCCAAAGCCGGAAAGACTGTCTCCCCCGGAAAGCCTCTAAGTCTCAAGCGCTGGAGCTCTCACGCAACAGCCCAGTTACCGATATAGTAGGTGAAGAGGTTCAGGATACCATAAAGAAAAGGCTACATGCAGGAAGAGTAACCGATTCTGCATGTAACTGGGCTCAGTTTCCTGAGGGCCTCCTATTTGTGAAGCTCATCACCAATCGGCCAAGGTCATTGAAATTGAACTTCTTCCATGTTTCGGGTTTAGGGATTAGCATGCAAGGTACATGCGAAAGTTCCGACCGATAACTCTTTTAGGAGCGCTGGATAGAACAGTGGCCTGCATCATTCGATTCAGGCTTATTCAGGCTCTGGGGTCAAGTATACGTGGAATCCATCGGGGCCAAACGAAACGACGATGGCTCTTCAATGCTTCCACAAACCCATATAACTGAGGCTGTGCTCAATCGCGTAACCCGCAATGACTTCTATCCAATACGCGTACCTGACATCTGCGCCGTAACAATCAGCCCACAACTGTCCCTAAACCCGGATCCGACCTCCGCCGAATGTTACAAGTCAGTGCGAACAAGGCCGAGCCCCGGGCGACTCCGACGCCCAGCAGCAATTCCAAACAGGAGGACTCATCGTAGGTCCAGGACAGCACGCTCACCTTCCCGCGTTGGCATGCTGCTTTTGAGATTGGATCTGCGTGGCTTTGCGGGGATTTGAGTTTTCTTGAAGGTTCTTAAGGCTTATAAAGTCTTGGTTTGCTGTTCTGGGGTTCTTACTACGTATTCCCTGGAGGGACAACGCTTCTAGGCCTCCAAACCAGTTTCGGGTTTAGGGGTGTTTAGGGCGAATGAACATCGTGCAACAATCGCTTCCAGCCCTGCTACAGTCTCTTGAAGTCTCTCCGCTTCAAGCATGCGTGCTCGAGCCCCGAATCAAAACGCGCGGTGTAATGTTGTGGTCGGACAAATCGAAGATAGAATCCTCTAAAGTCCCTTTAAAGTTTGTAACTAGCCAAGAATGTACCCCAAAACCATCCAATGTCCTGCTCTAACCCTTAATGCCCTGTAAAATGTAGAGCCCTTACAATAATCCCCTAAAGGCACCGTCGTCGATAACCCTTATTGTAGTCCTATTTTGCAACCTTTACACCCTAAATCCTAAACCCTTTTTATTGACCCTAAAACCTAAACCCTAAACCCTAAACCCTAAATAAAGGAGCCCGACGCCCTTCGAGGCCCCGGCAGGCAGCGCGCCGGAGGTGTAGCCCTTCAGGGTGCACGAGCGGACGCGCTCCTGGGCTTTGAGTTCACAGAAACATAGAACCCTCAACCTTATAGGGTTTAGGGTTTAGGGTTTAATTAACCCTATAAATGCCTAATCCCTAAACCCTAAATCCTAAACCCTACACCACTGCACTACCGACAGGCCCATGGTTTAAATAGCTGCGCAACTGGGGGCCAGTCTGCGCCTTGAACGTGCCTAAAACCTCTACCCCGAAACCCTCAAACCTTAGGGCTTTAGGGGTTTAGGGTTTAGGGCTTAGGGGTTTACGGTTTAGGGTTTATGGGTGTAGGCGTAAGGTTTAGGGGTTTAGGGTTTAGGGGTTTAGGGTTTAGGGTTCAAGCCTCAGTGCTTGAATCTGCGACTGCGGCTTTTGAAGTGTTCAGCCTCGCACCGCAGAAGAGAGGCAACATGTAAACCCAGACACCTACAACAAGCGCTACAAAGCCTCAGAACTTACGTTTCTCAAATCCCAAATGCCAAATGCAGATCCGCAAAAAACAAAATAACAACCTTGGATCTTCATCCTCGTTGCCTTTGTTCCCTGCATCCAAAGATCCCACAGCCCTCAGGCTGAAAGCCCACAAACCCTAAACCCTAAACCGTCATAGGCGCTTTTTTTGTGCGACTGCAAGGCAACTCTGAGTCGGGCCTTGCTCATGCTACAGACAGGAGGGTTCTTCACCGCCAAAAGGGCTCTAGGGAGATAGGGGTTTTGGGGTTTTCTTTGGAGGTTTGAGACCCAGTTTCGGATTTGGGCTTAGGATTTTGGGTTTCGGGTTTCGGAGTTGGTATTAAGGTTGGATTTAGGGTTTATAGGACTTATCGGACTATAGGAGTTTCGGACTGGGGGAATTACCGGCAGGTAGATTGGCAGGGTTGGATGGTCCATGTCCGGGGCTTGTACTGTTTTAATCAGTTTTGTTGAGAGAAGAGTCCGTAAGGAACCCGATTTCAGAGGAGCCCCGACATGAATCTTCGTATCAGCGCTGCTGCAGGAAGTAGATGTGAAGACTTCTGACCCGTAGCGGATGTAGTGCTTTCAACAGACCCCGCAACAAAAAAAAAACAGATTCCGGGTTCCTCACCAACAAAGAAGACTATCCCGAAATGGTATCACCTGATTAGTGAACAGAGTCCACCCTAAACCTGGAACCCTAAACCCTCTACTGCCTTAACGTTTCGCAAGGTCCGATTCCGGCTCTGCTGAACTATCTACAGTCGCTTCGGGAGTCCTTTGAAGCACAAGGTTTAGGAGATCCTTACCCTAACCCTCCAGATACCTACTATATCGGGCCCTAGGGCTCCAGTAATCTATATAGTAGGTACCTGTGAGGTTAGGGTTATATTGAGGATCAGATTGAAGATCGATTCGAACGCCATCTGTATCTTACTATGATACGCAGTTCTTGCATCAAGCATCCGGCTATCGTATTATAGGTCTAAACTTCGGAGCTCTTTGGTGCAAGGGTTGTCCCCAGTTAAGGCCATCAGTGAGCGTACAAAGCCATGATACGGGATCGTATCATAAGGTACTACTATAACATTAATAGGGTACCAGTACTAGTACCATAACGCGTTCTTATAGGGTACAACTGGAGGGTTCATATTCTAGGGTCTTATTCTAGGGTATCAGTACAAGGACTCTCCAAAGCACAAGCGACTCCGACCGGATCCTTTGGGGACGAAGTGCTGTGGATGTAATCTACATTCGGGTCCCTTTTGGGGTCCCTTTTATAAGAATGCCTTACTTTGTTGGGGATGGACCAAGGGACCCTAATGTAGACAACTACCCATATGGATGTCGGCCGTGTGGGCAAGTTCACAAACCTCAAAGAACGTACTCTTCATGACCCTTTCCAGCGATATCCGAATGCCTAACAAACCTGCAAACCTGCAAGATCTAGAACCTTCTACAACCCTCATAATTAAAAAGGGCCGTGCGAGCTACCGTTGCACCTTACTGTACTGATGCCCTCTGCTAGCCCTAAACCTCCTCAGACGCGCAGGTGCCGCCCCTGCTGTGATCGGCCACCTCCGGGCTTGCTCCACTCTGCTAGGTTATACATAGGGCTATGGTTTAGGGTTTAAGGTTTAGGGATAGGGCTTGCAGTAGGATTTGGTGTTTAGATGTTTGGGGTTTGCAGAGCTCAGAAAGTTTGCTGACATGCCTTACACCTCAGGGCCTATAGACCCGAGATCCCAAGCCCGATGTCCTAAACTCCCAAACCTTGAACCCGACATCCTGCGGCTTCCTCCGGCCCCAAAACTCTTCTTA
Source organism: Symbiodinium necroappetens (assembly GCA_905231915.1). Lineage (NCBI taxonomy): Eukaryota > Dinophyceae > Suessiales > Symbiodiniaceae > Symbiodinium > Symbiodinium necroappetens. Next base: position 4,593 of record CAJNJA010016304.1, on the reverse strand, counting down.
TCCTATAAGCTAAACCCCAGAGCCGCTAAGCCAACACCTCAGCTCGATACCCCAAACAACTGAGCTCCAGATCTGGAAGGAAAAGGTGTGTGAGGGGGTCTCTAGAGCTTGGGGTTTAGGGTTTATAGGGGTTTAGGGTTTCGGGGGTTTAGGGGGTTTTTTGGGGGGGTGGATCTGTGTGTAGGGCCTAATTACCTGGACCTCATAAGTTTGTCGATTTTTTTGCCCTTTATAGGTATTGGGCCATTATTCCACCCACTCTGGGGGTTTAGGTCAGGCTTATGTTCAAATATCTCAACGCGTGCCTTCAGGCGCAAAGGACCTGCGGATGGCTCTTCACGGTGAAACACCATGCCGTGTATTTTACAGGTCCAGCCTGTTTGGCGCGATGTCTTTTTTGTCTTCTAGAGTAGACAAAGCTGAACTACTGGAAGTCCACCCCGCGTAATTAGCAAAGCCCGAACCATTCCCGCCTCAAAAGCTCCAAAACCCGAGCAGAAGGCCGTGAATGAAACCCTAGAGCCTTCAAGGCTCCAGGCCCCTCAAGGTAGTCCTGACATAACCCCTGAGCACTGTACCCCCAAGCCCTAGCCCTGAACCCAAGCCCTAAGCCCCCATCTCCAGCTTTGGCATCCAACCTTCCATGTCGTCACAGAGGAACCCGACGCAGGAGTTGGGGCCCTCGGCAAGATCGGGTCCATCGGAGTTCAAGGATTTCTGATTACCAGGGGGCTTTAGGCGCTTTGGGAAGTCTAGGACCTTGGGACTTGCGGAGGGATCTGGGGATTACTGCAAGCTGGAGTTGAGGCTTGGGATGCCTAAATTCTACATGTTTGTGCCCCTTTACGGCTTTGTGATTCCAAGCTTTTTGGGTTCTTTAGCTCCAGGTTTTTATGAGTCAAAAAGAGTCGTAGACACTCCACTACCCTTCGTGGGGGACCAGGGAGGAACGCCTCAGGATGCTTAAGCCCTCCGCCCCCAGAGCTCGGCATCTTTGCTCGCTTCAGTTGTCCTCTACTTATAAGGGCCGAGTACCTTAGCCCCTAAAAAGGTTCACCTTTTGAACTATACTAGGTTTATATAAGCCCCCAAAAGGTCAAAGGTTTCCCACCCAGCCCCTAAGTCTATAAGAACCAAGAGAAATGTTTAAAGCAGCCCAAAGTGCCACCTGGCTCTCAGCGCTTAGTCTTAGCTGCCCAGTACCCTGGCCCAAAAAAGTCTAAACTTGTCTTTTCGTAGGGGTTTAGTATACCAAAAAAGTTTAACGTTTACCTATCGGGCTCCTAAGTAGTGAAAAAAAGGGAGCTAGGATCCCCTGCTTGGCACAGCCGCCCACGAAGCTCGCGTAGTCGACCTCATTGCATGGTTTCAGGTTTCGGGCTTAGGGTTTAAGGTTGAGGGATCAGGGTTTAATGTTGATAGGGTTTAGTGTAGTGTTTAGGGTTTCAGGTTTAGGGTTTCGTTTAAGGTTTAGGACTTCGGGGGTTTGGGGGGCCTAGTTTTACCAGGGCTCGAAGGTTCAGGTATCAGGAATTTCTAGAAACCGAGCTACCTCCAAGAAATCACTTCAAGAACTTTAGGTTTAGTGCTTAGTGTGTTTTAGTGTAGTGACCCACACAACAAACATGGTCGGGACCTCCACTTTGGCAGCGCGGTAAGTGTGGACCTTCTTGCCTGCACCTGCGTGAAGAGAGGCGGTGGCGAGCTTGACACCCTGAACCCTGAATCCTAAAGCCCAGACTTTAAACCACCCTTTGATTAAGGAATATACCTTAAATCATAATATTAAGGCCCCTATAATTAAAGGTATATTCCTTATTTAAGGGGTATTGGGGCTCTCTGGGATAAACTCTAAGGGCCTGAATCCTAGAAACCCTAAGGGCCAAACCGTCTGCTTCAGGTATCTCACCCGAATCATCTTTCATTGGCCTCAAAAGCCAAGACCATGATCCGGATGCCCCCCCCAAGTTATATACCTTAAGGCCTGAACGAAAGTAGAGGGATCCGCGAATTTATTAGCACGAGTTTTTCTGAAGCCATGTTCATTGTTTCTGGAGTTTCTCCGTCGGCTCTCCGGGCTGTTCTGAAGCGAAGCCTTCACGCTGAACTACACTCAAACAAAACAAGCAAGCCCTCTTCTCCAGAGAACCCCAAGCCCCGATCCCAGGAACAAAAGAAGAATCTCAGCTCCAACGTGGCAGCTCAAACCTCTAGACTGCGATCCATCATCCCAGAACTCAACTCCAATGCTTGAAGACCGGCCAACGCCAAGCCTAAACTTCTGCCGCCCGGGCTGCGCTGAACCCCGTCTACGTTTAGCCTCTAGGGTGTAGGGTTTAGGCAGGGCTGTTGACTGCCCGTGTGTGTGGTATATAAACCCTAAACCCTAAACCCCTAAACCCTAATCCCTAAACCACTATAGTGCAGACGGAGCCTGCGGTCATTGCCGCGCAGCTTGCCCCGGGCGCTGCATGGATGTAGGCTTTCCTCGGTTCTGTTTTGGGTCGGTTTCCGGAAGGTCTATGTAAGCCTCTAGGAAAATCCTTATATTAGTAGTGTAGTACTAGTAATTGCAATAGCAATAGTCAGTGATGAGTAGTAAGGTTATATGAACCCTACACCCGAAACCCAAACCCTAAACCCTAAAAATAACCCTGGCCCTGAATAAACCCGAAATAACCCCCAAACAAACCCCAAATAAACCCTTTAATAAACCCCAAACAAACCCGAAATAAACCCCTAAATAAACCCCAAACAAACCCCAAATAAACCCTTAAAGAAACCCCAAACAAACAAGAAATAAATCCCAAGGCCCTGCATCCATAAATCCGCTGAAAGTCCCAGGGCCGCATGGCGCATCCGGGTCCCAGACAGTGAGATCTCCAGCGCTACCTCGGTTTCGGGTGTAGGGTTTAGGGGTTCAGGGGTTCAGGGTTTAGGGTTTATATAACGGTTTAGGGTTTAGGGTTTATATAACGGTTTAGGGTTTAGGGTTTACAGGTTTAGGGTTTAGGGGTCTAGGGCTTAGGGGTTTAAGGGCTCAAGGGCTTGCAGCAATGACAAGTTACAAGGTTTACAATGGCTTAGGGTTCAAGGCTTGTCTAGGGTTCAAAGTTAGGGTTTAGGGTTTAGGGTTTAGGGGTTTAGGGTTTAGGGTTTAGGGTTTAGTCTGGGATTTCAGGAATATCGGGGCTTCGGGGGGGCTTAGAATCAGGATTCTGGGCTTCGGACAACGGCCCTGCCATGATGATACCAATTTAGGGTTTATAGGGGCTCTTCTGCAACTTTCTCTTCAACCAAGTCACTACCACTTCTCGCAGTTGCAGGAAATATCGACTACTAAGCCTACTTCGACAACGACGAGTCCGACGACGACGACGATGACGACGGGCTTTGCAAGTGTACACATTTTCAAGTTTACAGCCCCCTTCAAAAAATAACGTTAAACGATTCTTTCCTGTGCCTTTACGGTTTCTGTGCTCGTTGCGTTGAAAGTCCCATATTCGCAGCCCTACAGCCCGTCATCATAATCACAAGCATAACCTGGACCAAAACCGATATGCTGTCTGGCATCATCGTCACCATCGGCACTGCTGTTGATGATATACGTAAATCCTGCATTACCTTAAGGACCCCAAACTATGGGAATTATGGTATATTCCTGATTATGGGGAATGCAGGATTTATATCATCAGCCGTATCACCAGCAGAAGCCCTCCACGACCCTCACCATGATGCTACTACCATCGCACTCGCCATGACCGACAACCAAGACCGCAGGCTTATAGGGTTTAGGGCTTAAAGTCTAGGGTTTAGGGTTTCGGGTTGGTTCAAAAGCGCTCTTTGATAGTCTTTGCTCTTCAGAGGCTGGTGTCCCCCAGCAGCAGCGCCACTGAGAGACAGTCGGAGAAGCCAAGGCGCAAACAAAGCCACTGCCATCGGACTCGAAGCACTTGCCACTCAGTCCTGAAACCTTCGCTGCCAAGCACTTCAAGTTTTGGGGATTCAAGGATCCAGACTAATTCCAAAACCAGTGCTACGAATGGGCTGGAGTGCACGTCATGATTGCCCCCATGACGGTCATCTTGTCTTCTTCCTTTTCACCACCTGTCCTGCAGCAAAAACCACAGAAATACCGCCAGCCAAAGTAACTGCCATCTTCAAGTCGGCAAAGTAAGACGCTTGGCAACAACAGCGAGAAGCAAGAAAGAAGAAACAGTAGCAGTGGCAAGCAATGCCAACGAGCACAGTGTACGCCTGTCTCTGTCTGTCTGTCTGTCTGTCTGTCTGTCTGTCTGTCTGTCTGTCTGTCTGTCTCTGTCTGTATGTCTGTCTGTCTGTCTGTCTGCCTGCCTGCCTGCCTGTCTGCTGTCTGTCTGTCAGTCTGTCAGTCTGTCTGTCTCTGTCTGTCTGTGTGTGTCTGTGTGTGTCTGTGTCTGTCTGTGTCTGTCTGTGTCTGTCTGTGTCTGTCTGTGTCTGTCTGTGTCTGTCTGTGTCTGTCTGTGTCTGTCGGTGTCTGTCGGTGTCTGTCGGTGTCTGTCCGTGTCTGTCTGTGTCTGTCTGTGTGTGTCTGTGTCTGTCTTTGTCTGTCTT
>CAJNJA010016303.1:723-11409 GCA_905231915.1 Symbiodinium necroappetens | reverse complement strand
TATACATACACACATATACACATTTATGTATACATACACATACATAACATACGTCTTGCACCGACACATGCACACACATACATACATACATACATACATACATACACATACATACATACACATACACATGTTCTTTTGGTTTAAACAGGGCTTTAACTTGTAATCGGACTTGGCAGGTGGAGGTGGACGATGAAGAGTACGTGGATGATGAAGAGTACGTGGAGGTCGAGGATGCCGATGTGGGTCTTAGCCAAGCCACCACGCTGGATCTCCCGGGATACAACGGGGGACCGGAAAAGGAAGACAGGCAGGAGGACAAAGAGGACAAGCAGCTACGAGCGACCTTGGACTTTAACTTGTAGCTTGGATCGACGAAAGCGGGAGTGAGGAAAAGGAGCGAATGTTGAAGGGGTTGGAAACATGGGTTGGCAAGCCCGGACATGATCTGGCAAGCCCGGCCCAGGAATTAAAGGTATATGTATGCATGTATTTGTGTATTTATCTATGTATGTATGTATGTATGTATGTACGTATGTCTGTAACATGGGTTGGCAAGCCCGGGCATGATCTGGCAAGCCCGAACAGGAATTAAAGGTATATGTATGCATGTATTGTGTATGCATGTATGTATATGAATATATTTTTTTATATACACATATATATATATGTGTGTGTGTGTGTGTCATACGAAATGGTCGTTTTCACAACTGCATGCTTTCTCTATTGCATGATTTTCTATTGATTGTACAGTGGATTTTCTATTGATTTTACAATCGACTTTCTATTGATTTTATGCATGATCTCTCGATTGATTTTATAGTACACATTTGGGGTCGGTTTCGTGAAGTCCTCGATTGTTTTGATTCAACTCTCTGCTTGAATTTCTTGCACAAGTTCTCTATTGAAAAACCAGAAACGCATGATTTTGCAGAAATTTCAATACACGCTTGATTCATTGAAATATTTCAATATCCGATGCTCTGGGTATTGTGTGTAAAGTAGGTGACGTACGTAATGTATGCAATGTGTGTAATGTAATGCGATGACATGCAACAATGTATAGTAGCGTAGTATGACGTAATGTAACAGCATGTCATGCAGTAGTGCATAATGTAACGAAACACAGCATTACATAAAGTAATGTGATGTAATGCAAAAAACCTTGTAAGGCCAAATTATGGCAAATAATTCGTATGTAGGCATATGCACGTTTAAGCATGGATATGCATGTAGATGTCAGTATATGTATGTACATGCATGTGCATGTTTCTTAAGAATGTATGTGTCTGTATGAATATGTCTGTGCAAGTATAACAACATGTGTATATATATATACACACACACATCTGGCTGGCTTCATTTTATTTTGGCACCCTCAGACGCGAAAACACCGGCACGTTCAGGTGCTTTCATAATTTTACTTCCCCAAGAATGCTGTAGCAACCAAAACAAGAATCTGGAAACGGCCATTTGCTTAATCTGTGTAATCCGTTGAATGCTTCAGATTTCTTCCAAGGCCTGACTCTGCAGACAAATTTTGCGATTTCTGAAGCCTTACTGTAGTTCATGAAAGTTCGAAAATGTTCGAAACCGAAGCGGTTCCGTCCACGGATGCAGCGGCATGCAGTCGGGATGCAGGCGGGGTTCGTGGATCCGAGAAAATTGCTGAAAAGAGCAACTGAAGGTATGAGTGAGTTCTTGGAGAGCTTCGGGAGGCTGATTTCGGGCCTCAAACATCATCAGTAGAAATTCGGAAAGCTGATTTCGGGCTTAACCCGCATCAGTAACACGTGCTCAACCCTGCAAACTTGCTTTACACAGCGCAACTAAACTTTTTGTTTTTTGGAGAGCTTCAGGAGGCTGATTTCGGGCTTAGAAGCTACCTTAACTAGTGCAAAAAGGCCACATCCAAAAAACACTCCTGGACGCCAGAAATTGCCAAAGAAAAACAACTAAATCCAATTACTTTTGGAGGGCCTCGGATGCTAACTTCGAGCTTGAAGCTAGCCAACATCAGTGGCAAGTTTCTGTTGAAGGCGGCCAAAGGCCGGTGTTTTCCCCAGATAGTTTTACCAATTAGGGGTTCTCATTACATGGGGCATGCCGTCGGGCGAGCCGTGCCCGTGGCCGGTGGAGAGGGTGCAGCGGCATGCAGGTTGCCGTGTCCGCGGCCGGAGCGCCACCTGATGAATGAGACGGTGGTCCAACGCTCGTTGAATCGGAATGACCCAGTGAATCGTCAGAATGGATTGTGGCCTGAAGCTGACAAGATTTCGACTGCATCTGACCGCTATGTTACAATGACGGTTGAAAATGAGTGTAGATTGGCCCTGCTCAGGCAGTGTACCGTCAAGAAAGGAGTGAGGACACTGCCCCGAGTGCCCCGTTGTTGTCGGTGATGCTCCCCAACACAAAGAGTGGAGGATTGTCTTGGCGCTGGTTTGAGCACCCCGATGAGCACTCGCATGACCCAATGAGATCCAATGAGCTCCCTGAGATTGAGAATGTCATGGTTGGGAACATCGGCGACCCAGAATTTCTTGAGACTGGCTGGTATTGCTGCTTGCCCAAGGACATTCCTGACCAACGGGACATGTGGAACGAAAGCTTATGCTGAGGAGAATGTCGTGGATGGATTGGTCCGAGTGTATGATTGGATTTGCCTCCTGCTCTCGATAGCGAAACAGCTCTTCGAGACTGGCAACATCAGATTGGTGCGATTCCCGTGCCATCAGTTGAATGGCTCCCTTTTGAATTGAGTGCCTTGCGGACGTCACTGCAGTGGCGATGCCTTAAGGAGTGTTTAGGGTGAATGGCAAAGAGAATGGCGCTGCTTGGCAACTACTTGGCTCATGCATCAGTTTACTGACCATATCGGCTCCCAAATCGGGAACGGTCAGAATGGCCAGCATGAGTTGGCAAAGTCATCAGAATGCCCCAGAATGATGTCATGTCGATCAGGAGCCCGCACTTCCTCCTTTGCGTGGACGAGATGGTAAAGTGGTACCACAAAGCCACACTGCGAGGAGCTGGTCTGATCGAGTGGGCACACAAACATCCCGATGCAGCAGATGATGATGGGCGCAGGGTTGGAGCATGATTCCTGTACTTGGGGAGCGCTCTGTGACTCTATGAGGAGGAAGATGCGAATAAGAAGAATGCCTGGAATGGCGATGGCGGGAGACCCGACACGACTGGCGTGACAACACAAAGGATTGATCTGCTTGTCTGCATGATTGTCTGGGGTTGTCTGGGATTGATCTCGGCCGGTACTGAATGCGAATGTGATCGAATTTCGGATGTTTTGTTTAATGGGACACACCCGACAGTGCACCCCAATGACGAGGAAATCGGAACATGCATTTATCTGAAGCCCAATGGCTTTGGCTCAAGGCTGAACACGCCTCGTTCGATAGCATAAAGGATTGATCTGCGTGTGTGTGTGTGACTGTATTGGGGAAAGTGCTTGATCTCGGTCGGCACAGAATGCCTCGAACGACTACACGGTTGAATTTCGCACTTCTTCAAATAAGACACATCCGAATGTGCCTCCACGGAGTGGGAACATGCATTTGTGATTGCATCTGATGCCGAATGCTATTGGCTCAAGACTGGACACGACTGGCTTGACAGCGCAAAAGACTGATGAGAGTGCGCCCCTTGGATGTGCAAAGCAGGAAGACTGTGCAGCTTGACGGTGGCAATGGTCGTTCCTTGAGTGTGCAATCCTGCTTGTGCGCCAGGATGCCGTTTCCACCGGTCAGTGTTGGTGGTTTGTTGTTGCAGACCCTTGGACCGTAGTGGCCCGAGACTATCTTGCCTTCATTGACTCGACTAAATACAAACCTTGCTCCGATTGTGCGACAGGGTATGTTGGCGTATCTTGGCAGAAAGCTGTTTGCCTGATGTCTTGTCGGGAACGGAGCAAGAGCTTGGTGCATTCGAGTTGCGTGGAGTGTCGAATTTGCAAAACAGCTCGTTTAACTATCTTCAGCAGATCGGTGCACTATGGTGCCCTGATTGCTGCGGCACAAGGTATCAAGAAAGCTCATGTTTTCACGTATGACACGTGGGAAATGAATGAGCCATAACTACAACTGAAATTGATCCGGCACGTCGCGGCAGAGAAAGGAGACGCTCTATCCCAGAATCAAAGCCTCCATGACTTTGCAAGAGTAAGTGCCCCGATTGACTGGCAAAAGAGAGATATACAAGGAATGCAAGGATGGATCGACTATCACTGTCCAGGATGAGAATTTCTTGACCCTGGCAAAAACTTGCCCGAGTGACCCGAAAGAATGGAAAGGCCGAGTGGAGTTTACCTTGCGCCACAAGCCGCAGTTGAGGCATGTGAAGAGGAATGAGCTCAGACTTTGCAATCCGCAGACTGGCAAACCTGAGCCTAAAAAGGCCAAAATACCTGGCAGCGGGGCAGTAGACAAAAAGGGCCAAGTGGTTGAGCCTCCAGGTTGAGACCTTTGACAACCAACATGACCGAAGCCATTAACATTTTTGTATGACGCTTCCCCAGCTATCTGGGGTCTTCGCCTGAGTAATTCTTGTTACCCTTATGCAAAAGTATCACATCGGTCATTGTCATCAAGGTCTGTGGGCTCTTCGTGCTCAGCTGGGCCTTGCCCGACATGCACTTCTGGAGAATCTGAACGCCCACGTAGACACACATCATGCCAATAGTGCGATAGGATAGTCGGAAAGAGAGCGGAAGGCTTGCAAGGCCGAGCGATTGCAAATGGTTATAGCATAGCTCCTTTTGGGCCTGCAGACTCCTGCTGCTGCTTCGAGTATGCGGCCACGCAATGAGGCCTACTGTAAGCCCAAAGGCCCTAATCCGGGCTCAAATCTCGAAGCGAAAGCGCAGTGCAAGTGCAGCGAGCTTGTTGTATTGTCGCTGAGATTTTGGGCCTGGGAGCCTCGAAAGCGTCCCCTGACTGCGCAAAGCAAAGTGGCGAAACACATGCAATTGGCAGAGCAACTCGCCGGGCCGACATTGCGAAATGCAAAGGAGTCGTAAGGGTCTTGAAGACCTATGGGTTGAACAGACAATGGCTGCGCTGTGACCTGGCATCTCTTAGCTAGTCGAGAGCTTTGGAGCGGTTGGTTGCAATTGTTGAGGCCTAAAGTTGTTGGTGCTGAACGACCTCTCCTCGCATCATGCTCTGTCCGACGTCGGACCCGGAACGAAGAGCTTAAGGACATGAACAACACTTGCGAAAGAAGCTCACAGCTCGCTGTAGTTCCATTGTGATCAAACCCTTCAAACAAGGCAAGTCACCAACACTCGGGACTTGGTCCTGAGTGGTAGTTGCGATGGCCCCAAGGCACGGCACAAAGGTCTCATGTCTGAGGATGAAACCTTTAGCTACACAGCACGCTGCCGCACAGCCAAGGCCTTCATTCTCATCACTTCTTCCCACTATCGCCCTCAACCAAACTTGTATCGAAAACAAGGGTTTGGCAAGACAGTGGTGTTCTTGCGGTTCTTTGTAGCTTGTACATAATCGATCCTGCAATCGTCCCCGCGACGTCTGTTCACCCGCTCATCCGAAGAACCTGCACTTGCAGAAATCAGTTTCAACTGAAAAGTTCTGAATAATCCAGACCATGAGGATAGCAAATGCGGCTTCGCAACAGCTCGTAGATGAGGACAAAGTTCTTCCGGACCTGCAAAGTTATGCTTAGGACAGCAGCGTCTCAAAACGACCCACTCGGGCTTGCGTTGACCCTGTACTCTGGACCTGAAACAGTGCACCGCTCACAGCGGCCTGGTTCTCATCGAAAGCGCCTCCGAAGTAGGCCTGCCAACGTCGCTTTCTGAAAACTCAAGGACCGGTGACCGATGCATTGAGGCTCTTGTACTGTCTGACTGTGGGGAGCCTCCTTTGGTCTCGTTAGTGCCAAACTAAAAACAAGACAAGATCCGAGGCTTTCCAGCCCATGATTCCGCCAATGCCGCACCGAACAGGGACAACCCCTGCACGAAGAAACATCTCATGGTTTGACAGAAGTACTGTCCACGGCTATGAGGTGATGGCGACAGTGATCGCACGGCCTTAAACAGATCGACCATCTTGTGGAGCAGTTTTAGTACCTGGGCACAGCACACGTACCGGTGTTACTCAAGCCCAGACTTCCGAAGTTGGGGTTTTCAGTTCTGTCTCATGAAACCGTGCAGCCTGACAACTGAAAGCTGATTGGATTTAGCGAGCTCTGAGCAGATCACCTGAATCCATTTAGCAACGTAACATTATGTACAATGGTCAGCTTTACCTAGCTTCACCAAGGCTTAAGCATCGGTGAGCTGTCAAGACTGTGAGAGCACCCTTGCGACAGAAACACATTTAAAGCGATAATGATAGCTAGCAGCGGCACTCTGGCATACAAGGACAAAAAAGCAAGCAATTTGGCTTGTTCTCCTGGTGTTCTACAGCGCTATCCTGCTGATCTCCCTCTGGGTGGTCTCTTGCGGTCTGCTGGTGGTCTCGTGGTCGTCATGGTCATCCTGGGTCCTGCTGGTCCTGGTAGTCGCGGTGGTCCTCGTGTTACTCTACCGCTGTTCTGGGATCTATGCTGGTATAATTGCCTGGCACTGATCGCTGAACTTGATGACCAGGGTCATCTGCGATGCTTTGGCACAGTCATGTTAACTGAAAATATGGTTTTGTGCCATGAGCGCGCAAACGTGTGGAACTGTCAAGAACAAATCGAATTAGGTTGGCAAACACTATACATGATAAAGTAGTATGGATCTATAGATCAGTATACATCTTACTGGCTGATGTCAGCTGTGCTTGGGCCCCGTGCTAGCATCACGTTCACGTTGTCTTTGGTACAGGCGACAAGGACAATGTCGCCCTTCGGCACAGGAGGACACCCAGATGCTGAAGTGACAGCTTAACCTTAAACGGACACACACCTACAGAAAGAGCAATGAGGACACGGCTGGAGAACCTCTGTGCGGTGACTTTAAGAAGTTCAGTCTCAAAACTCATTCAAGACGGAACGTGCCCCTTGCAGGTTGTGCGACACGTTGGTGCTCAATGGACGGACTTTCGGACTACCAAGGTTGCACAGTCTGGGCTTCTGGAGAAGACAGAGAAGGATTCACAGACCAAAGCAAGAAGTGCTCTGATACATGCAACTCTTCTCACCTGAACCTCCTGTGACTGTCTCGAGCGGGTCAGGCTATGAACAGCTGTGCAGTTCTGAATTGGCCATCGCGGATACATACTTAACGAATTCACGGCAAATTTGGAGCGCTCGGTTTGGCCTCCGTTTCCTAGCCGCAGAGCCTATGCAACTCCCAAGAAACAGCCATGGGAGCGTAACGAACCGTTTAACTGAGGAGCCTGCGAAGCCCCAGATGACACCCCATCATCCCACTAGGAACCAGTCATGAGTCATGAGCATAGCAAATCATCAAAAAATGGGCGCACATCCTTCACTACTCACTCGTGACTGGACGCAGCATCACACGAACGCTCCTGCCCAGTCGTTCTGAAACCTTGAGTCCTCGAATGTCTTTATCTCGCGAGACTCCGGACAATGTAGGATTAGGTCCCGCATGCCTGCGTTATGTACAGGAAGTGGGAGCCGTTGATGCTCACAACAGGCTTATCCCTGGTCTCCTGAAACAGCTGCCGAAGTCCACACGTCAGTTGCTACATGCCATGTTGAGTGAGCTTCGAGTTTTCGACGTCCTGCACTGCCACCGCTTCAGCACCGTCAAAGCATCGTTCAGAGTTCACTCTGAAAGCCCCATCTGTCATGAACCCATAATAACCACAGTCAACTACAAAGCCATGATTCCTGAGTAGCTGGTTGCACCGAGTCGTTTGCCCCGTTACGAAACATCAACAGTTGGTCCTGCAAACTCCACGAGCAACGAGGGCTTTCATGTTGTATTTGACTTCTGCTTGTTGCAGTTCATTATGAGACCACACAATGCTGGTGGTGTTGTTGCAGCTAGTCAGCTAGTCTTGCTGTTGCTCTCGCCGGGTCTTCCCGTTTTAGCAGGCATCCAACTCCTCAGACCCGGAAGCGCGAGTCGAAAAAGAAGCAATGCCAGCAGGACGTACCTAAACAGCCCCCAACCACCCACCCCACCACAGGCGGCGAAACTGTCGATCGAACAACATGTCGCCTGAGCCCTCGAAAACAAAAATGTGCCCCACCATGTTCTCCTTTGCAGCAACGACTTGGCCGCAGAAAAGTGTCCAGTCCGCTCTGGTCACGTTGTCCTCCGGCGGGTTGGGCCATGCGACTGGGCTTGAAGGTTGGCTTTGCTGGTAGTGTTTGCAAAAGGGGAAATTGATTTCGATTCATTATAAGCACGATATGAATAATTAGCATGTTTAGCTGGTTGTGCGTTCGCGTACCTGCGATTTGTGCTCCAATGTTGTTGCTGCGGCTTTCAGCCCCTTCGTATTCCAGCTTCCCTCACATCGCAGGCAGGGAAATCGAGAGTCGAAATCTTCCGGAAACTCACACCTGCGAACCATGGCAAAGCACGTTGCGCTCAGCAAGTGGAGCAAGACTTTCAGCGAACTTGCCCCAAGCAGTGTGGTACACCACACTCCACTGTAGCCACGAGGCGTGCGGGATGGGAGGTTCCTCGGGACGCGGCTCCCACTGCAGTGCGGTGCATACTTTGCGCTCATGCCGCGTTGTTTACAAGGATCCGTGTGGTATGCCCCGGAAAGACAAATCCTGTGCAAAATCCTTTACATTGGCCTCCTGTAGATTGGGGGAACGAGCTCGGGGATGGTGGTCCGGGTTGTGTGCTGGTGCTCTTCCGGTGGTCTCCTTGCTGCTGGTAGTGTCTTTTGGTTGTCTCGTCGTGGTCTCGCAGGGTCTGCTGGTCGTTTCCTGCAAGTTTCCTGGTGGTCTCCTTTTTATTGTTCTCCTGGCGGTCGTTTTCGTCTTGGTCGTCACGGTGCGTGGTTATCATGGTTGTCCTGGTCGTCGTGGTGTTCTATCACTGTTTGGGGATCTTCGCTGGCATCATCCCTTGGAAGGCGACCCACCACGAATGTCTTTGCGGAATTCTTATGATGTTTTTGAGAAGCATTTGCAGTTTCCGCATGACGCTCCGTGGTTGAAACATCATTCAGCGATTGTGGGAATGCACTTTCGACACGCAAGGCTGTTGCAATCATGCTTGCTGAAGGACTGAGCTGCAAATCCTGCAATATCGGTACAAGAAGCGCAGGTGCCTTGTAGGCTCGCCAGATAAGGATTTCACCCTGGTGATGGGATGCAGCTTTCGCAAAGCTTGTGGCCAGCTGGTTTTGAGAATGTAACATGGGCCCTTTACTGTTAGGGTCGAGCTCGCAAATGCAACGGCATCAGGACATAGAACTCTTTGGGGAGCGGGTAGAATGAGTTAGCTTTGTTCTGCAAAGACAAGGCTGTTTCGTTGCGTGATTTGAGCGTCTGGTAGGGTGGGTCTTCAACCGGGAGTAGCGCACAAGCAGCATTGCAATGTGCAGTTGTCTCACTCGCACTCCGCAAAGCCTGAGGTCACGATCTGTGAATTTCGACCATGAAGCTCTTGCCGCCGCCTTGAGGTTCACCAGAAGCACTGACGAAATCATAGCGGTGCCTCCAAGAGGCCCTGACATAAAGCAATGACTCGGCAGCGGACACAGCCCCAGAGATGAGGACAAAGGAATGTTTATGTAGCGAGACCCGGGCTGATACACAACCCAGCAGATCGGAGCAATTCAGAGCATCATGACGAATGTGAGGAGCATGAACTCAAAAAACCTTTCCGGAACCCTGCTCACCACAACTTCGCAGCGGCGCCTCTCTGGACCGGGCACGTCTCTCATCTAGACAAGCTTGCAGAGCCAAGTGTCCAGTAGCAAGCATCAACTGACAGCGAGTGGGTGCAGGTGCTCCATGCAACGCCAGGCATAGCTATCAGAGGGTGATGCTCAGAAACTGTTTGGAAGAAGTACAGGCATCATCCGTGCCTCCTGGCCTTCCTACCTCATCCAGTTTGCCACCTGCATCAACAATCGTACACCTATGCTGGAGTCTGGAGTGAACAACCCCCCTGCCCAGCAAACTTAAAGCAGAAGAGCAAGAATTCAAAAGGGGTTTTGCGACCTCCTGCTCTTGTTTTTAATCGTTACTTCGGCACATTGACTGACTACGGCAATAACTTTCCCGAGACCTATGGTACCACCCGAGAACAACGTAAAATGCAGCACAGCAGGATTCATGGCCAATCTTCAAGATACGGGAAAATTGTAGCTTCGTGGCACGGTGATTTATCACGCATAATAATCCCTTGCGGGGCCCCCCTGCCCCGCAATGGAAACTCGGAAAGTGTCCTTTATTATTAGGGGGTATGTTTATCTCTACTCCCGCTCTTGAGGGGTCCTGCTCTTGCTGCTGCTCTGGCTCTTGCTCCCAAGCTGGCTTTGCTCCTGTCTTGCGCGTGCTCCTGCTTTTGCTCCTGCTCTTGCTCATACTCCCGCTCTTGCTTTTGCTTTGCTCTTGCTGCTGCTCTTGCTTATGCTCCTGGTGTTGCTTTTGCTTTTGCTTGCTCCAACTCTTGCTCTATCTCGTGCTCTTGCTTTTGCTCTTGCTCTTACTGTGCTCTAAGGCTATTTCGAACCTCGAAACCCTCCTCCTTGGTGGTAGTGGTGGTGGTAGTAG